>JAUMHN010443782.1:0-11230 GCA_032360265.1 Heliamphora ciliata
ACAATTGTTCTTACATATATGTTTATCCTGTTAAAAATGCCAAATTTGTTCATCCCCTTGTCCTTAAATTAGTAATGGGTGTTATGTGACATGTATTGTAGGATATTTTGTTGTGAGTTTGTTAGACGGTTTAGGAAATTTGCTTCTAGGTTTCAGCTCATGGCATTCGTGTCACAGGTAAAGAAGAACTCTTTGAGAAAGTTGCATCCGTGGAAGAAGGTTTCGAGGAACAGAGTGAGTGGTAGAATCCCGCCGATCCCGACAACACTGTTTGAAGAATTTGAATTTTTCCCCTTTTGTTCTTTTTGTTTAGTTTCCACGAGCGTATTGTAAATTTTTGTTGAATCATTTGGTGAAA
The DNA here is from genome assembly GCA_032360265.1 of Heliamphora ciliata. Classification (NCBI taxonomy): domain Eukaryota; kingdom Viridiplantae; phylum Streptophyta; class Magnoliopsida; order Ericales; family Sarraceniaceae; genus Heliamphora; species Heliamphora ciliata. Next base: position 359 of record JAUMHN010443782.1, read on the forward strand.
CTATAATTATTATGTACTTTTGATCAGTTCAAACTGTTAATGATGTCATATTTTTTTATATGTAACTATGAATGAATGGTTAGAATGTTTTTCTTCTCTATATTTATGTATGTCCCAGCGTGCCTGGAGGACGAGAATTCACAGCTGTTGCTTGATTTGTCCTTAACTATGAGAGAAATGATGGCGTTGATTAATGATAAGGTGATTATTCCCGTAGGTTTTAGTGGAACAATCAACCAAACAACGATGTGTCAACCACCCCCACTCCCACATAATGTTCCAGTTCCTCATCGAGGGTCATCCTCCATTAACCCAACCCCGGGGGGCAAAACGGAGATCAGACAGTAGGTCAAGGCAGAGGCAGGCCGAATGAAGGAAATGGCAATAATCAACGGTTCAATCTAAGACTTGTTGGGAAAGGTAACCCATGAAGAGATCCTAACCCCCTTTACACTAGTGTTAATTAGGGGCTCAGGGGGTAACCTCCAATTAATTTTTTGAATTTCAATTATTTTCCACAACAGCCAAACATCTCATTTAATAGGAAACAAGTCATTGATATTGTTTAGGAGTAGTTCGGGCCAACTCTCAGATGAATTGGGAGGTCGATTTATTGAAAACCATACCCAGATGCTATTGACAAAATGTATGAGTTTCCAAGAGGTATAGAGTCCCGAAATTCGCCCTGTTTTATGGAGAAGACCATAACTCTACAGTTGAGCATGTGGTAAGATTCACTATCCAGTGCAGAGAAGTAGGTAATAATGATTTCCTAAAGTTACGATTATTTGCTAATTCTTTAATGGGTACAACCTTTACTTGGTATATCAATCTACCACCAAATTCAATCTGAGGTTGGACTCAGCTAGAAGAGTTATTCCATCAGCAGTTTTACATAGCGGAACTAGAGGTTATGATGGCAGATCTATCAAGGATGTACTTGTTACTAGGAGAATCGGTGGAAGCTTATATTTCGAGGTTCAAGAAGGCCAGATTCAAATGTAAGGTGGTTCTTCCTAAAACAGAATATGTTAGGCTGGCCCAAAATGGTCTGGACTTCGAACTTAGGAAAAAATTCAAAGGGATGCTATTTCGCGACCTATTCGAGTTGGCAGAACGGGCTATGCAATATGAGTATACACTGCGAGAAGAACATGACAGAAGAGCAGCATCCAATGGAACCTACTATTGAGATCCAAATTATGCTGTGGCAAATTCGGAGACCCATTCTGAACCTAAAGCTGCTGTGACGGAAATCATCAACAAAAATCCTTATGTTTATAAGGCCTTTGTCAAAGTGGAGGCTACCAAGTCTCAGGGATCTTTGGCTTCCCCAGAAATTACTTCAGTTTATACATTCGACATAACAAAGGTAGACCAAATTTTTAACCCCCTACTTGCAGATAAGATGTTCAGATTCTCGATAGAACACATGATTCCACTGCCAGAGGAGCTCAGGAATAAGAATACTGTAAGTACCATTACTCTTGGAACCATACTACGAATAATTGTATTGCTTTTAGAAATGATATTCAGGACATGATAGATAAAGGAGAGTTCGGGTTTCCTGAAAAGACAAAGGCTGCGATGGGAGTAGATGCAGATGTTTTTTCAAAGCAGCTGACCACCAATATGGTCACGATTGATATGAGAAGTTGTCCTAAAATGACGGATAAGAAGATTAGAGGACTTGCTAATTCACCTCACTGCAATGAAGATATTCTCAAAACCATCCTAGTCCAAGATGTGTGGTGGGATCAAGAGATAATTTGTACAAGAAGGAAGATGAGTTGTTCACAAGAACATCATGTGTGAAAAGGATGTGCCCAGAATATACCGGAGAAAAATCCAGTCAGAGAGAGAGATCGGCCTAGAAATCCACCCAAGGAGAAGGAGAGGAGATTAGTTTTTCAACATCTCCAATACCCAAGGGGTAAGATGACAACTCTTTAGAAGAATATTAGGCTCAGATAACCAAGAATAGTAAGACCACCGGTGTCTCCACTAGGGCAGTGAGTGAGAGTCACTTACCCAAAGTTTCCTCAGTCGAACAGGATCCCATCCAGATCTCAAAAACGAAGAATGCAAAGAATGTGGCAGGCAGATCATAGAATGATGAAAGCACCTAGTAAGCAACTTGAAGATAATAATAGGAGGCCGATACAGTTTGGAACAAATCCTGTATATGAATATAGGCCACATAAGATTTAGGGGGTAGCAGTACAAGATCAGCCAAGTTCTAGTAAGGTGCCCTATTCCAACAAAGGGAAAGAGCCTATGAATTGTAGCATGGTCTTTATCCTACCAGAGAACTTCATGACTAAAGAAGGACATCCCTCCTTCATTGCGGGAGATGTCGAAGAGCTGGGTGGGATAGTAGAAATACTACCAGAACTGGTTAAGAAAGAACATGAATCGTCCTCAATCTTGAAAACTGAAGAGGGAGAACCGCCTCAAAGCGTTATATTTGAAAGGCTTTCGAAGGAGATGACACAACACATTCGGCCTTTGTACATCGCAGTGCATATCGACAGAGTGCCGATCAATAGGTTGTTAGTAGATAATGGCTCAGCTGTAAACTTAATGCCTAATGCTGTATTCAACAAGTTTGGAAAAACTGAGCAGGATTTGCTACCATCAAATGTGAGCATATCAGATTTTGCTGGTGGAATAACATCATCCCAAGGTATTGTTGTAGCTAATCTCACTACATGGAGCAAAACATTGACTTCTCCCTTCTTAGTGATAGATTCTTACTTTGCTTACAATTTGTTATTGGGAAGGGATTGGATTCGTGCTTATATGGCGATACCATCAACATTACATTAGTGTTCGGTATTTTGGAAAGATCAGAATATTGAAGTAGTTTGGCCAGACAAAAGGCCTTTCCTAGCATCAGCCAATCATGCTGAGGTGAGGCTGTACGACGATGATATTGGTTCTATGAAGGTGACTGGCTTGGATAAAGAAGGTCATCCAATAGTTGTAATGTTGTCCAATAAAACGTCGATGGAGGATTTGAGAAATGTCTACAAACAGGTAATCGACCCCCATATGTTTGAAGTGAATAGGCTGATTACTCCTTTTCTTCAAACAATGTCTAATGGAAGCACAACTGTCAGGCGTTGAGAAGGCAGCTGTATTACAGGCCACCCTTAATAAGCTACTAATTCACCTGTTTGAAGAAAGGTTGTTTGGCTTGAATGTAGAGGAAGAAGGATATTCGGCTAAATCGGTCGAAGTAATTTTTGAAGACAAGCTAGACGAAGAGGAAATACAATTGGAAGAATTAGAAGCTACTTTGGCTAAATTATATGATCTCAAGGCCGAAGTACAAGACCGGCTAGAGGAACTTAATCTGGGAACAATTGAACGTCCTAGAGTCGTCTATATTAGTCAACTGCTACCTGAGATGGTTAGAAGAGAACTAGCAGAGGTTCTTACTCGATATAAAGATTGCTTCGCATGAGATTATAATAAAATGCCTACATTGTCTAGGCAACTAGTTGAGCACAGACTTCCAATCAAGTCGAGATACCGCCCATTCAAACAACCATCAAGAAGAATGTCTACAGAGGTCACATTATTGATTAAGGAAGAATTGAAAAGGCGTCTAAAGGCATGCTTTATCAGAACAGCCAAATATGTTGAATGGCTGTCGAATATCGTTCCAGTAGTGAAGAAAAATGGCAAGCTCTGGGTATGTATTGACTTCAGAAATTTTAATCTTGCTACTCCTAAGGATGAATATCCAATGCCAGTAGTAGATTTATTGGTAAACGGTGCTGCCAAACATAAAGTTATGTCATTCATGGATGGTCATTCAAGTTACAACCAGATTTTTATTGCGGAGGAAGACACACCTAAAACAGCTTTTAGATGCCCAGGAGCCTTGGGATCATTTGAGTGGATTGTCATGTCTTCGGCCTGAAGAACGCAGCTAACGTGCTATGAATGCTGTGTTTCATGATATGATTGGTAGATTTATGAAAATTTATATTGATGACGTAATAAAATCTTATTCGTATTCCCAACATCTGGAAAATTTAATCTTGGCTTTTGAATGTATGAGGAAGTATCAGTTGAAAATGAATCACTTTAAATGTGCGTTTGGTGTAACGGCTGAAAATTTTCTAGGATTTCTTGTACATCAACCAGGGATAGAGGTAGATAGGAACAAGACCAGATAGATAATGGAGGCAAGGCCACCCACTTGTAAGAAGGAATTACAGCGGTTACTGGGGCAAGTTAATTTTCTCTAAAGGTTTATTTTGAATCTAGCAAAGAAAGTCTAGGTATTTTCAGGATTGTTAAAGTTAAAGAAGGAAGAAGAATTTAGATGGGATTCGTGTCATTAATAGGCCTTAGAAAATATTAAAATGCATCTTGCTAATCATCTAGTACTTGCCCCACCAATCAAAGGAAAGGCAATGAAGCTTTATATTTCAGCATCATAAAAGTTGTTGGGAAGTCTTTTGGCCTAGGACAATAAAGCAGGGAAGGAGAAGGCCGTATATTATTTGAACAGACTACTAACTCTTATAGAATGTAAGTATTCTCCAATTGAGAAGTTATGTCTTACCTTATATTTTGCTACCTCAAAATTAAGACATTACATGCTTCTAGTACCGATTTATTTGATATGTTGCATGGATTTAATCAAATATTTGCTATCTCGGCCTTTTCTTATAGGACGACTTGGTGAATTGTCTTTACCATTGATAGAGTTCTCATTTCATTATGAACCACAAAAGGCCGTCAAAGGACAGGCTTTAGCTGACTGCTTGACAGATCATCCTTGCCTTGAAGTAAAAGAAGAAATGGACATAGAAATGAATATATCTATGATCAATTTTGTGCCACGGACACTTTACTTTGATGGTAGCAGAACAGAGAATGTGTCAGGATGTGGGATTGTTATCATCTCACCAACAGGGTTGGAGACAAAAATGTCATTCAAGTTTGCTTTCAAGTGTTCGAATAATCAGGCTGAATATGAAGCAATTATTATCGGATTAGAAATCCTGAGAGATATAGGAGTACATTCTGTCCAAATTAAAGGCGATTCATAGCTGGTAGTAAACCATTTAGGAGGAGCATACAAGTGCCATAGTGAGGAGCTAATGCCGTATTATGCAATGATTGTGCAAATGATGGATGATTTCGATGATGTCATGATATCATATATCCCTAGAAGATTCAATGAGGAGGCAAATGAGTTGGCACATACGGTCACTGGATTACGAATCCCTTATAGGATTTATCATAAAATTGTGACCATCCACAAGAAGATATTACGTTCCGTTAGGAGAAGGCCAAAAGCATTGCAGGCCTTCCTCGTGGATGTTTCTTATGATGAGGAAGATTGGAGAACACCAATCATTTCTTTCCTAAGATGTCCTACAAAGGTTTGCGATAGAAGCACCAAAAGGGAGGTTAGTACATTACATCATGATAGAGGGAGAACTGTTCAAGAAAAGTTTAACCGATGATTTGTTGCTGAAGTGTTTGTCAAAAGGCAAAGTAATGAAGGTCATGGCAGAAATACATGAGGGGATTTGTGGAGCCCATTAGGCTGGAAGAAAGATGAGATGGTTGATAAGGAGGTACAGATATTACTGGCCTACTATATTGGGAGATTGCATTAGATATGCAAAGGATTGTCAAGCCGACCAAGTACATGGACCCGTCCAGCATGTACTAGCGTAATCCTTAAATGCAATGGTCAGACCTTGGCCTTTTAGAGGATGATCAATGGACCTAATAGGGAAGATCTTTCCTTCTTCTTCGAAGGGACACTGTTACATAATAGTAGTCACGGATTATATTACAAAGTGGGTAGAGGCAATTCCTATGAAGGTAGTGGAGCAAAATGATGTGATAAAGATGATAAAGGAGAGCTTCATTCACAGATTCAGCCTACCCGAACATATTGTGGCAAATCGAGGGACGGTAATCTTTGGAGGATATGTTTAGGATTTTGCTGAAGAATACGGTATTACATTTATCCATTCATCTCCTTATTATGCACAAACTAATGGTCAAGCTGAGTCAACAAATAAAATCTTAGAAAACATAATTGAGAGGATGGTGGAGGATAAGCCAAGAATATTGCTTGAGACATTATTTGAGGCACTGTGGGCATATATGAATTCTAAGAGAACAGCCACTAGGGAAACTTCTTAGAAATAAAAAACAAGAAGAAAGAAAGTTCTTCAAGAAGGAAGGACACTGAGGCGAGCCTACCAAATTCAAAGGCGACTCTAGCAAGTTCAAGAACGAATTTAAAAAGGAAGAATCATCTGCTATGAGTGTAAAAAGTCTGGACACATCAAAACTGAATGTCCTCAGTTCAAAAGGCAATTCAAGAAAGGCTTCAAGAAATCCATGATTGCTGCTTGGGGTGAAAGTGATGACAGTAGTTCTGAGGATGAAAAGGAAGAAAATGAAGTAACAAACCTATATCTCATGGCCAGAGAAGATGATGAGGTAACTCCTAACCTTTTCTCCTTAGATGAACTGCAATGTGCATTTGAAAATTTACATGACGAGTTGAGAAAAATGGGTGCGAAGAATTCTATTTTAAAAAAACTAGTTTTTTTCTCCTCAACTGAAATTGAGACTTTAAAAGGTGAAAAATCTATTTTTATCAAAACAAGTCTCTGCTTTGAAGGAAGAAAACAAAGTTTTGAGCGAAAAAGTTGAGGAACTCACAAAAACTGTTTACAAGTTCACTCAAAGAAAAACAATTTAGATAAACTTCTTGGGATGCAAAAATGCGTTTTTGATAAAGCTGAAATCGGGTATAAACCTAAGAAGGCGTTTTCATATAACTCTGTCAATAAGGCTTGGTTTCCTAAAGGAACACGCCCTCAAGGAACTAACACAAAAGGACCCAAGAAAATTTGGGTACCAAAAATCAAAACTTGATTCTCCTTGCAAGTATATATCTCAAATCCTCATTCAAGGAGGGGATGTGGTATCTCGATAGCGCTTGCTCAAGACACATGACAAGCGACCAATCAATGCTTGCATCTCTCAAACTAAAAGATGGTGGATTTGTGACTTTTAGAGACAATAGCAAAGGAAAAATTATAGAAATTGGTTGTATTGAAAAAATTCCTTCCCCTTCTATTAAAAATATTTTGGTTGTTGATGGTTTGAAATATAACCTCCTTAGCATAAGCCAACTTTGTGACAAAGGCTACAGAGTTGTGTTTGATCATGGTAAGTGTGTTATTGATGATTCAATCAATAACAAAGTCATTTTTGAACGTCAAAGACATGAAAATATTTGTACATTTACTCTTAATGATCTTTCTAAGAATGACACCAAGTGCTTAGCCATCTTGATTGATAATAGTTGGTTAGGGCATAGAAGGCTTGGACGTGCACGCATGAACTTAATTTCTAAACTTTTGAAAAAAGGAATTGGTGATTGGGATACCCCAAATCAAATTTGAAAAAGATAAAGTGTGTAATGCATGTCAACAAGGCAAACAAATTAGAAGTTCTTCTTCATTCTAAAAATGAGATTTCAACTTCTAGGCCGTTACAACTATTGCATATGGACTTGTTTGGTTTAACAAGGACTTTAAGCCTTGGAGGCAAGAGATATGGCTTTGTTATTATTGATGACTTCTCTAGATACACTTGGGTGCTATTCTTAATTCATAAGGATGAAGCCTTTGCCTCTTTTGCAAAACTGTCTCAAAGAGTTGAAAATAAAAAAGGTTTTAAAATCACAAGTATCCGAAGTGATCATGATAGATAATTTGAAAACAAAGATTTTGAAAAGTTTTGTGATGAAAATGGTAATAACCATAACTTCTCTGCTCTTAGAACCGCTCAACAAAATGGAGTTGTTGAGAGAAAGAATAGGACATTGGAAGAAATGACAAGTGACATGCTCTGTGAAAATAATATACCACGATATTTTTGGGCCAAGGCTGTCAATAGTGCTTGTTTTATCATAAACAGAGTTATGATATGGGCTTCTCTTAAGAAAATTCCATATGAGTTATGGAATGGAAAAAAACCTAATATCAGTTATTTTCGCACATTTTGGTGCAAATGTTTTATTTTAAATAACAACAAAGAATTTTTGGACAAGTTCGACGCAAAATCTGATGAAGGTAATTTTTTAGAATATTCTATATCTAGTAAAGCGTATAGAGTTTTCAACAAAAGAACCCTAGTTGTTGAAAATTCTATACATGTTATTTTTTATTAAGCTAACCTTGATTTTTCAAAGGACTTTTGTGAAGATAACTTGTCAGACTTAGAAAAAGGTGTTGAAGATATATTCATTAAAAAAAAGAAAGAGTCCAATCAAGAGAAAGCTTCAAATCTTCAACAAAATGTAGTCCATCAGATTGCTGAATCTAAAAATCCAGAAAATTCAGACCTTCCTAAAGAATGGAGGTATGTTCACGGTCACCCGAAAGATCTTATCATTGGTGATCCATCATAAGGTATCAAAACTCGTTCCTCTCTATATAATGCTTGTGGTAATTTAGCACTTCTTTCCCAAACTGAACCAAAACATTTTGAGGAAGCCGAAAACGATGAGTTTTGGATCTTGGTTATGCAAGAAGAGCTAAATCAATTTGAAAGAAACAAAGTTTGGACTTTAGACCCAAGACCTAAGGAACACTCCATTATCGGTACAAATTGGGGTTCTAGAAATTAAATAGATGAGAATGGAGTAATTCTTAGGAACAAAGCTCGATTGGTAGCCCAAGGTTACAATCAAGAAGAAGGCATCGATTTTGATAAGACTTTTGCTCATGTGGATAGGTTTGAAGCTATTAGTATGTTGCTTGCTTTTGTATACTTTTAAAACTTCAAACTCTATCAAATGAATGTCAAAAGTGCCTTTTTAAATGGTTTTATCTCGAAGAAAATTTTTGTGAAATAACCTCGTAGCATTAAAAATTCATATTTCTCAAACCATGTTTACAAGCTTACCAAAGCTCTCTATGGTTTAAAACAAACACCAAGAGCTTGGTATGAAAGACTAAGCAAATTCTTGATTAAAAATGAGTTTTTAAGAGGAAAAATAGATACCACTCTTTGCATCAAGTCTCATGAAAATGACATGCTAGTTGAACAAATTTATGTAGATAATATAATTTTTGGTGTTACTAACGAATCTTTTTGCAAAGACTTTGCTAAGTGCATACAGGGAGAATTCAAAATGAGCATGATGAGTAAACTCAACTATTTTCTCGGACTCCAAATTAAACAAACTCAAGAAGGAATTTACATCAATCAAACTAAATACACGAGGGACATATTGAAGAGGTTCGATATACTAAAAGCAAAATTTATGGGAACTCCAATGTGTGCCACAGCAAAGCTCGATAAGGATGAAGATGGCATAGCAGTGGATGAAAAACGTTATAGAGGTATGATCGGATCTCTCTTATATTTAACTGCTAGTCGTCCGGACATATGTTTAGTGTTTGCATGTGTGCTAGATTTCAATCAAATCCTAAAAAATCACATGTGACCGCAGTTAGGAAAAGTAAATAGGAAAAGTAAAGTAGATAGGAAAAGCACAAGTGGTACTTATCAATTCCTAGGACATTTACTAATCTCTTGATTTAGTAAGAAGCAAAACTCAGTGGCCTTGTCTATAGCCGAGGCTGAGTACATTGCAACTGAAAGCTGTTGTGCATAAGTTCTTTGGATAAAACAACAACTAAAAGACTATGGTTTTCACTTAGTTCATATTCCCATAAAATGTGATAACACTAGTGCAATTAATATATCCAAGAACCCTATACAACACTTAAGAACCAAGCACATAGAGATTAGATATTATTTCATAAGAAATCATGTGCAAAAAGAAAACATCGAACTTGAATTTATAGGCACAGATTACCAATTGGCGGGCATTTTCACAAAATCCTTAAATGAAGAAAGAATATGCTACATAAGAAGAGAACTTGGTATGTTATGTGCTCCTATTTCATGATTTATATGACATACTAACCATGTCTTTTCATTGCATTTCAAAGCATTTGATGTTCTCTTTTTGAATGTAAAATGTGTCGACACCACTTGGAAAAGTGTCGACACAAATGTGTGTAGTGTTGACTCAAAACTGTATAGAAGTGGCACTGTGTGAAAAGTGTCGACCCCTTTCTATTCAGTGTCGACACCGTTTTGGTTCCCTGACTCTCGATAAATTTGTGTCGACACCTAGTTTTAATCGTGTCGACCCAAATGGCCGAATGTGTCGACACCAATTCTCTGTTTCGATACCCACACTCGTTACGAATAGTGTCGACACAAATTGCTAAGTCTATATATAGACACGTCTGACCCGAACAGTCACTTCGTTCCCTCTCTCTCTATAAAAACTGTTCATCTCCCGCCCTTTTTCTCCTTAAAAATCCGTGTTGACCCCTCATCTTCTTCCCCTTTCAATCTTCAATCTCAACCCATTTCCATCAAAATGCCTCCGAAAGTAATGGCTAAAGGATCCAAACTGTCGATCGGTGAGGGTTCTTCAAACCTTAGATCGTCGAAGAAGAAGAAATCTACAATGGCGATGGTGACGGAGACTGTACAGGAAAACGTAGCCACATCAGAGGTAATCTCCTTCAAACCTCCTAAAATTCGACAACTTTATTTTTCTTCATTTGCAATTCGTAAAGTTGTTCCCGGTTGGTCTATAGACTTCTCCTTCTTTGATTCCATATAAATGAGATTTAAAGATCTCTTTTCTAGCCTTAGGTGGGAAAGGCTCCTTTAAATCAAAGAACCTCACTATCCCACTTGAATCAAGTCTTTCTATGCACACTTTCACATATCTTTGATTTCGACCACCACCATCACCACTTGGGTGAATGGTAAAGACAT
>JAUMHN010443804.1:0-11228 GCA_032360265.1 Heliamphora ciliata
ACCAAACCACAAAACACCAACAAACTCCCAAGGCCCTAACACGACCAAAACGGACTCACACACGTCCAACACGGAAACACAAACCCACATCCACCCATGACTCCCCAAGAAACAAGGAACTTGATAAAAGGGGCCAACAAGGATAAAAAACCACCTTTCCCAACTGTTAGGCAAAAAATGGGTGAAAAATGGTTTGGAAATCTTGACATACCTTCACTCTTTTGGTCATAACTTTTTCTACAAAAACAATTTTAAGGTGAGAGAGGTGTCATTGGAAAGAAGACTTCCGGGGCTTCAATTTGAGCAAAAGAACGACACCATTCCGAGTTTGGATGAGGGAGATACATCGATTTTAAAAATAAAATTTTTTCTAAAATTTCCTAGACCGATCGATCGGTTAAAAGACCGATCGATCCGTCACACACCAGTCTCGATTTCTTGGAAAACATAACAGATTTTTCATCCCCAAAACATGTCAAAATCCTAAATCAAAGTCTTTAAACACCAGATATGATACCCACATGCATACCCTAGCCCAAGACTACCTCAAAGCCTCGAAAGGAACCCTCAACACCCGATTCCATCCAACCGAAAACGACAAACAATGGATTTTAAACCCAAAAACGCAACTTTTACAGAAAATCATATCTACAATAATTCGACCAGTAAAAATACATCTGATTACACGTAGCACCCTTATAAAACATAAAGGTCTAGAATCTTACCTCGGTGAGTTGAAAACTCAACGCCTCGAACTACGTGTAAAATCGAGTCTCGCCGAAATAAAATTTCGACCAGATGAACGCGTAGCCCACCATGCCAAAAGCAAGGATCTGCTGTTGGATCACTGAAAATCGAGCCCCGGGCCCTTGAGAACTTAGAGAGAAGGCAGAAGAAAAACGGGAAACTTCGGAGTTAAGTTTTAGAAAATATCTTTATGAAAATATCTAACTCTAGATATTTATAGGCCTCCAAAATATCTTTTTTTTTTAATTTTCCAAATTCGCGCCGTAACACCCCACGGCCCCCAGAACCTTCCCCACATGTATCTCTACCCTCAAACATGCATTAAAAGCATATAAAACATGCTACAACAAAAACACGTAACGCGTATCCGAAAACGCCAAAAAAAGAAAACGGGTCAAGGTCTCACAACATCTCTTTATTTATATTTATGTATGTCTCGACGTGCTCGAAAAATGGGGTGTCACACATAAAGACAATCTTTTAGAAGTAGTATCCTATCTCTACTAAAGCTGAGAGTGACATCTCCTACTGCAACTGCTGCCACCTTTATATTATTGCCCGTATGCAGGTATATTTCTCCATCACTAAGCTGCCTGATTTATTAGAACCCCTACAAAGAATTGTAGACATGATTAGGGACTCCCGTATCTACACAACAGGTACCGGTAGATAACACCACTAAATATGTTTCAACCACTAGTGAATACAAATTACCTGGTTTGTTCTGCTTATTGAGAAAAATCGGACACTGCTTGATGAACCTTTTTCTTCTTCTTGCCTTTCGGCTTAGATGAAGAACCTTTCTCAGCCATATATATAGAACCTGACTTCCTAAGAACACCCTCGGCTACTTGAAGTTCCATAAGAATTTTTGCCAATGAAAAGCCGAGCTTGTTCATGGTATAGTTCAGGCAGAACGGCTTAAAACTTTCAGGAAGTAACTGGAGTATGATATCGACCTGGATTTTCTTTTCAATTTTAGCTCCTAGGATCTCCAGTTCATTTAGAAGACTGATCATCTTCATAACAAGATCCCTATCTGGGGTGCCTTCAGCCATGTTTGCATTTATTAGAGATTTTTTGGCCACCTTCCTAGCAGCACAATTTTGATCTCTAAACATTTCTTTGAGATTCATAATCATGATATAGGCACTAGGCATAGATTAATGCTGATGCTGCAAAACATTTGACATTGAAGCTAAAATATAATAACGAGCCATCTGATCAGCTATCTGCCACTTTTGATGGGCCTAGGTTTCTTGTTCGGTCGCCCCTACATCAGGTACTGGTGGACATATCTTAGTTAATACAAACTTGTAATTCTTGACAATTAATACAATGTCAATGTTTCGTTTCCAGTCAACATAGTTCGGTCCTGTAAGTTTGTTTACTTTGAGTATTGAAGCGAGTGAGTTGAAAGCCATTTTAATCCTGAGAATCACATAATTAAAAAATACCGTTAATTATGATGAATAAAATTTTGAATTTATTTTAATTTGGTTCCCTCTATCATTTTAAAAGAAATTCACCAGCATCCTGGTCCCCTGCGAATAGCATGCCTCGATGGAAGGACGTTTACTATCTATCGTTGGTCTAGACAGGTCAATTTCTATTAATTTTATTATCTAGACAACTAACCTTACCAAGTAAAATTAAATAACTGACATAACTTCGGTCTAGTATATAATAGCAGTGACTCAGATGGAAAATGTACTATTATATACTGCTAAGTGTTAACCATCACCTAATCTCAAATCAATTGTTTCGCAATGAACCCTACAAATGGAGAAGTGATCCACACTAACAATTATCCAGAACTATCCTTAAAGCAGATTTGTACTTGCGATACCACAATTAATCAGCCCGATGGAGAGGAAGGCCTTACTGCCAATACGCAGATTTAATTACATCGCCTACAAACTAGTGATGGAGACCACGAGATTTATCTGTGAATAAATTTCCTCTCCCACTTAAATTTTTAAAATATTTTTTAGGGTCATAAAAATCCGTTTAATTAAAATAAATTTATTAATTTCAAAAATTACACGATCTGAAAGAATCAAATATCTTTTCGTATACAAGATTCCAAATATTTTAATTTGCCAAACTATCTTTTTTGTATTTTAATGCGCAACAAATAAAATTTAATAAATGCACAGTTTTTTTTAGCTTTTTAGCTGAGATAGTGATTAAATACATTTATTTATTTTATTTTCAATTACATATTTTTTGAAAGATAATAATTTATTTAGATTAAATATTTTTTTTTAATTAATTCAAAATTCAGAATTAATTTTCAGGTTTTTCCAAGATATCTAATTTAATAAAAAAATCATCTTAAACGTGATATTTTGTAAAAAAATAAAATTTTTAAAATTTTTTCATCTAATTAAAAACTTTAATTAAAAAAAGTTAATTTTATTTTCTATTATAAAATATTTTAATTAAAATTGAATTTTCTGATTTAATTAAATTAATAAGAGAAAATAAAATAGATATACATCATTCACGTAGTTGATATGAATATATATGCACGATATGTACATATTCCGATTTTATGATCGAATAGAAACTCTGGTGAGTTTCAAACTCCTGTTGAAGATAAGCTGTAATAATTCTCGTTCTCGTCAGTTTCCTGTATCCCGATTGCCTCAAGCTTCTTTGATACACTTTGATATATACAGATATATCATATTAGTATCAAAACACATCTGAATGATAGATCAAAACAACCCTGAAAATAGCCCCAAAATGCCCCAAAAACCAGCGCAGAACAACACCGCCCAGCGCTGCCACCAGAAACTGCCTGTTTTCAACACTATTTTGGTGCTATTTTTTCCAAAATTTTGGACTATTTTTCCAATGGCATTTTACTACTATTTTATGCCACAAAATTTGTTCAAAATTTGTCTCAAAAATATTAAAAAAACTATCGAAAAATGGCCCCGAGCCGCCACTGGTGGTGCTGCCAACGGGTTAATTTTTTTTGTAATTTTTTTTTGTATTTTTGGAAAAGTTTTTAATACTATTTTTAAGCCTAAAAATTACAGAAAAAACTGCTAGAAAATAAGTCAAAAAGCCATGAAAAAACCACCGCGATCCGTGGCCTGAAACCACCGCTGGAGCCGCCGCCTCTTCTTCGTGTTCTTTTATATTCAACATGTTCTTAAAATATTTTAAATAGGTATTTAAAAATAGAAACTACTATTACATCGATACCTATGTCCCGTAGGCTCACATTCGATTCTAAAAAAAAACTTAATCTATCACGATAAATCCTCGTGATTAAAAAAAATAATCATTGTTCAAACCATTCAATCACAGATGAATAAACAGATGATTATAAAATCAGGATTAGAATACCTGCAAAACAAAATTAGCACAGTTCTAAAATTGCCCGGCCCTAATAAATCGTAAACAAAAAATAAAACGGCTCTGATACCAATTGTTGGAGGTAAAACTTTCAAGATTATTGTTTTTGTAAACGATTTTCGATAAAAAATAACTGGATGGGAAAATGCCGAAACGGACTCAAGAAGAAACTTTTGATGTCAAACGATCAAAATAAAAAGCCGTGCAACCACAGTTAATTTAGAAAAATATCTTTTTCGGTCGATTTTTCAACTATGATTTTGATTCCGAGTTAAAGTTCCTGTCAGACTTTCTACTGTATTCCCTTATGCGATTTTCGAACGTAGGCTACGGACCTTCGAGAACTCATACCGGCAGAACCTGGACAACTTTAGTCTTGAAGACAAGTTATGAATTTGGTTCAGCCTACCCACATATTTATAGGGCTATAGCAGGGACCTATGGAGTAATTATGACAAAAACTTATAGTGGTACATAGATACGTATCTAACGGTTTCCGCAATTAAGCAAACCTCATAGCAATATCTGTAATTATGAAAACCTTGCAGCGGTTTCTACAATTTTTATAAAATACTGAATTATAGTTCACACCACTAAAGAACTGTAATTGTACTCTAAACTATAATCTCAAGACCTTCTTGCATTGAGCTCCTGTTATTAAATACTTAACTCATCTTCTCACGTTAAGATTCCCGATATCTGCCAATTAAATTTAATTACTGACAATTTAATTTAATCAACATCTTGAAATTTCTAAAATTCTTCTGCTTAACTTATTTGACCGTCAGATAATTAAATCCACCTACAGGGTTTGGTCTGGTCAAGACTTATAAGCTTCCTTAAAGGGGTATTATCAATCTCGATCATTCGGGACGTAGATTCCGTCAATAATTAATATTCACTATATAAATAATACTACTATCCAACTCACCGAAAATATAGACCCATATAAGATCGCACTCTATAATGAATCAAAACAACGAATATTAAATATACGTAAATCAATAATTATTTCAGGATTAAGAGCATAAGAACTATTCATAATAACCTTGGGGTGCGAATTAATTTATATAGTCAGTATAGATTTAATTACCCCAATGTGTCCCATTCAATACACGCAAAGTGTACTAGCACAAAGAGTCGAAACAATAGACAACGCTATTATTTGTTTCCCGTAACCAAGACAAGCCTACTAAAACTTTGTGTTACAGTCGTACCGATGGTATATCTATTTCCATCTAAACTATACTATGAACATAAAAATTATATTCTGTAAAAACCTAAAATCTGATCTTCTGTGTGTAAACCGTACTCTACACACCAGATTAAATACTGTACAAAATAAAGGACATCCATGCATAATCATTAAAGAAATGATATGCATACATTGCTTATTAAGATTCTCATAAAATGAAAAATTAATTAATTACCTAAAAAATTAAAAATATTAATTTTATTAAAATAAAATTAAATACTAAAAACATAGTTTTGAGTATACCAACTCTAACACCCAAACCCTTTTTGTTGCGTAACGTAATTTTTTCTCAAAGGGTAGTGTGTGACAATGTGACCATATTTATAGTTATGAAAACTAGTATTGAAATGAATGAAAGATGCTTTAATAAAGATATTTCTAAGCAATTTTTGTTTTCTTTTTGGTTGATAACTTATGCCAACTTTGTTAAGAACACACTTTTGCATGTCGATGAGTTTATCCATGTTCTCTTTTCCTGGAGTAAACTTATGCACAGTTTTAGTAAGATCTTCAACTTTGTCAGTTAAAATTTGATTTTCGATTTTAATGAAGTGATATGTTTTGACAGAAAAAGTTTTTATTCTTTTAAGGATTCAACTTTAGTAGATAAAGAGAAAACCATTTTCTTAAGAATAACATTTTTAGCACAAATTTTTCTTAACTCATCATGCATATCTTTAAAAGTAATTAAGTTGAAGTTCATTTAAAGAAAAGGAGTCATCATTTACCTTACTGTCTTCTTTGGCCATGAGGCATAGATTGGCAATTTTATTTTTATCTTTTTCTTATTCAAAGCTGCTGTCATTACATTCTCCCCATGTAGCTAGCATTGCCTTCTTATATCCCTTCTTATATTGCATCTTGAGTTGGGGACAGTTAATCTTCATGTGGCCCGATTTTTTGCATTCAAAGCAAATGATTTCATCCATTTTATTACTGATTTCTCCCTTGTTTTTGTTTTTGAATTCACCTCTATGACCTTCCTTCTTGAAGAATTTTCTTCGTCCTTATTTTTTGTTCCTGCGAAACCTCTTGAAGTGATGATTGCAATGTCGTCTTTCCCATCTTAGAAGGTTTCTTCTTCAGCTTCTTTCTCAAGGATGGAAGATTTAAAGGCCATTCCTTTCTTCTTTTGTTGTCCTCCTCATCATCCATATTAAAGTTCATCTCATGAGTCATGAGTAACCCAAACAGATCCTCCAAGCTAATAATGATGAGATCTTTGGCTTCTTGGATGGCTGTCACTTTGGCTTCCTAGCTCTTAGGCATACATACACCTGAGAATCTTTCTTACCATCTTTGCATTAGTATATATTTTTTCAAGAGATTTTATTCCATTAATAATATCAGTAAATCTAGTAAACATGTCAGAAATAGTTTCATCATGCTCCATTTTAAAAAGCTTATAGTTATGGACACACAAAATAATCTTAGATTCTTTAACTTGATTGGTTCTTTCATGTGTAACTTCTAATCTATCCCATATCTCTTTTGCTATATCTCAGGTAGAGATTCTGTTTAACTCATTAGGGTCGAGTGAGTAATAGAGTAAGTTCATTGCTTTGGCCTTTTTTTATTTCTCTAATGTACAATCTTCAGTCCACTCATTTTCTGGTTTAAGGGCAATGGATCCTTCCACTACCTTAACTGGTATCCTAGGTCGATTTATGATGACCCTCCACAAGTCATAGTCAACTGCCTAGATGTAAATTCTCTTCATGGCTTGTCAATAATTGTAGTTTGTTCCACTGAACAAAAAAGGTCTATTTATGGACTGGCCTTCAGAGTGTACTAGTCCAATACTAGTTGCCATAGATCTTCTTAGAACGTTAAGTCAAAAAGCAAGAGTCCTTTCTCTGATACTAATTGTTAGTCCTAGGCAAATCAAGAAGGGGTGAATTTGGTTTTAAAAGCCTTTTAAAAAGCCTGTTTAATCTCACATAACGAATATGGCAATAAGCACAATAAAGATATAGCCGTGAAATTAAAGAGAAAGGCGAGAGAAATTTGAACCAGATGCTAAAGATTTATAGTGGTTTGGTTTCTTCCAAGCCTACGTCCACCCTCCAAGACTCCCCTTGAGAATTTGTACTATGAACGAATGCTTCACAGGTGCATTCAAAAACCTTTTACAACTTGAAGAAGTTTCTATAAATACTACTTATTTTTTTAAACTCTCTTCAGCTCTTTTTAAGAAGTGTTGCACACTCTCTTATTGATTACAAGGGTGACTCACCCTTCTTTACAATGAATGTGGTTGAGAAATTTGAGTAATAACTCACTAACACTCCTTACAAAGACGTGATAATAAATGAACAAGGAAGTAAGTGATATTTTGGGCTGGATGAGTAAATGAACCTTTAATGATCAAGAGAAGTTATATAGCTTTCAATGCACTTAATAGAATAGTAATTCGGGATTTTAAAGCTCTAAAATTTACTCCTTTTATAACTCACTATAGTAAATAACCGTTGATGGTAGGTGGAGGCAATTAATGCTCTAAGAAAGTTACCGTTGAACCAATGCCCTTTTTGAAATCTATCGCAGGTATTGACACAAAGCTTCTTGGTCTCGACACAAACTGGTCTTGACCTTGGTTCATGAACAAAAGTGTCGACTCATTTTTCATGAGGTGTCGACTCAACTTTTGGCCTTTCAACTCCTACACCTTGGTGTCGACTCATAGTGAATTTGGTGTCGACCTTTCATCTCTTTAGTTCTCCAACTTGAGGTTTGGTGTTGACTCATATCAGAGTTGGTCTCGACTCAAGGCTTCATGTCTTATGTGGTATTAACTCATGTATTCGATAGTGTCAACTTAGTTGAAAGACTTTAGCTACTGGAATTTTGGTGTCAACATAAGTTGGCGTTAATGTTGACTCAACCAAAAGACTTTGGCTATTAGAGTTTTGGTGTCGACACTTGTCTACTTTGGTGTCAACCTTGGCAAATGACTTTAGCTACTAAAATTTCGGTGTCGACTCTTGTCTGCTTTGGTGTCGACCCAAACTTTTGGTTCTTCGAAAGATGCCTTGTGTTGGAGGCAAAATTGTCAAGATCATTGTTACAGAAAATTGTTTACAAAAACAATGATCTTGGCAGTTTTACCTCCAACAATTAATATTAGAGCTGTTTTGTTTTTTGTTTATGGTTTATTGGGGCCGGGTAGTTTTAGAACTGTGCTAACTTTATTTTGCAGGCGTTCTAATCCCGGTTTTATGATCATCATATTATTTTTTCATGTCTAATTAAATGGTTTAGATGATGATTTAATTTTTTAATCACAATGATTGATCGTGATAGATCAAATTTTTTATAGATCGAATGTGAGCCTACAGGATATAGGTTTTGATGTAATAGCAGTTTTTAGTTTATAAATATCAGTTTAAAATATTTTAGAACAGGTTGAATATTTAAGAATACGAAGAATAGGCGGTGCAATGGCGGTGATTTCGGATTTTTACAGGCCACAGATCGCGGTAATTTTTTAATAGTTTTAAAATAGTTTTTTCCTGTGAGTTTCTGCAATATTTATGTATTAAGAATAGCAGCAAAAATAAGTCAACAATAGTAAAAAAAATCGACAAAAACAACCCACCACCAGCGGCTTTGCTGACGGCAGTTTTTGGCCGATTTTGTTGATTTTTTGAGACATTTTTTGTCCCGACCCAAACCCGGGTCCTTGAACTAAACTTGAAACATGCCATACATAAATTCTATCCACAGGTAAAACCCTGAGACAAAAAAAATGTTGTGCATAGTACATATCATTCAAAGGTTAAACAGAAGAAACCAAGTTTCAAAATTTCATTTCCAAATTCATCGCAAAGGGTTTGAGATAACATACATTCAATATTAACCATCATTTTCAATACATCCCTTTCATTATCTTATATACAACAAAATGAAGAAACAAAGAAATCATGTCTCCCATTCCTTGTTCTTTCCAAAAACATCCACAGCTTTGACGTCATCCCGCTCTTCGGAACCTGAAATGTGTTTGACATATATACATGAGCCGAAACTCGTAGGATAAAGATTAACTCACATGTAATGCATGATTTGTGAGGTGTGATGGGTGCAACCGAAATAAAGATACAAGTTCCGTCAGTTTATTATTTACTCCCACACACACACCCACGCACGCCAA
The DNA here is from genome assembly GCA_032360265.1 of Heliamphora ciliata. Lineage (NCBI taxonomy): Eukaryota > Viridiplantae > Streptophyta > Magnoliopsida > Ericales > Sarraceniaceae > Heliamphora > Heliamphora ciliata. The sequence goes on from JAUMHN010443804.1 coordinate 9,525, forward strand.
TTCATTAATTCCACAAGCCTTTTTCAAAACATTCATTTCTTTCACATTTTACCCATATTATTATCTCATTATCCGGTTTTCACAAAAATCATATCACATTTTCATATCCGATTTATCACAAAATAGTATCACAATAATGAACCGGCATCGGGTGCATTTATAGAAACCCCTCCCTATTATCCCAATAGGCTACACGAAGTAACTGGTTAATAGATAGCTCTATAACTCATTACGACGTAATACCATGTTTCGGGGGCTAACCCGTAGGCACGTGGTCCCCATCTTGCGCAAGTTTTTGGTCTTTCACCGTGGACCCGCCAGGCCAACTTAATCCACATCAACCCATTCGGTTCATTATTATTAGAATGTAAACCTTCGCGGGCTTTCACCGCAGGACCGCAACCCCTCATTATGTATGAACCTTCGCGGGCTTTCACCGCAGAACCGTAGCCCCTCATTATGCATATTCCATATTCAATCGTAGGGTTTCAATTCAAGTTAACAATTTCATTATGTAGTTTCTCATAGTTCACATCATTACTTTAACGTCACCAAGTATCAACATAAATTTTAATTCAATTATAATCATATCATTTGAAGGAAAATGGAATGCACCAATCATACGCATATACACAAGTTTGAAAACCAAGTTTCTCTTTTAAATGCTTAGCAATGTCAAATGATGACCACATCATATCACAACCCTCAGATACCCTTTCTTGTTCTTAAAAAAACATTATATGTAGAAAACTTATTTTATCATAAAACCCAACCAACCGGTACAACACTTGCAACCCAATCCAAGTATATTAATATAGGTGTATCCAAAGCCCATGGATCAAGAAAATTGATAAAAAGTTCATCAAGGATGAAAAATAACATTTTCTAAGACATTTGGCCAAAAATGAGTGAAAAATGGTTAAGAAATTTTGACATACCATCACTATTTTGGTCATAACTTTTTCTACAAAAAGAATTTTTTTGTGAGAGTAGTCTTATTGAAAAGAGGACTTCCGGGGCTTCGATTTGAGTATAAACTTTACCCTATTCGGAGTTCGGATGATAGAGATACATTAATTTGAAAAACAAAATTTTAACTAATTAAAACAGACCGCGCGATAGATCGATCGATCGGTCTATCTAGCGGTCTGGCCTGCAGAAAATACCGAGAACAGCTCTTGACCGCTTGATAGACCGATTGATTGGTCCATCAAGCAGTCTTGAGCCGAGAATTGATTTTTTTTTAGGTTTTGAAGCTAATCCAAACCCATTTTTTTTATTACAAGAACATGGAATCCAAAGTCTTATAAACCTCTTTTCTCACAACACTTCTTCAAAATCATGATTAAATCATTTCTCAAACTCCTATTTTCATCAAACTCAATTCAAATCACACACAAGTCCATGAATTTGTTGATCAAGTATGAAATCAACTAGGTTTTATTCATACAAGCAATGTATCAACCTAAATCAATATAAAACATATGAGAAAATCTAAGTCCTACCTCAATTAGCTCAAAGCCTTGAGATTCCATCACTTTCTTCCTCCTAGGGATTCGGCTACTTGGAGTTTTGCTCCTTGATGGTTCAAATCTTGATTTCCTTGTTTGTAGGTCTTGAATCTCCATTGATAGCTCCCAAATGTGGCCTAGCTTCACCAATTTGAGTGGGGAAAGGTTAGGGTAGTGGGTTTTCTCCTAAATT
>JAUMHN010443815.1:0-11227 GCA_032360265.1 Heliamphora ciliata
ACACCCACGTTTACCCATAGCACCCTTATACAGCAGTAGGGTCTAGAATCCTACCTTGGTGAGTTCAAAACTCGACGTCTCGAACCACGTGCAAAACCAAGCTTCGTCGGAATCAAAATATGACCGGATGGTTGCGTAGCCCACTGTGCCAATAACAAAGATCGACTGTTAGATCATTGAAAATCGAGCCCCAGGCCCCAGAGAACTTAGAGAGAAGGCTGAGAGAATATGGAGAAAACTTAGAATTATGTTTTGAAAATATCTTTTGAAAATATCTAACTCCAGATATTATAGGCCTCCAAAATTTATTTTTTTTTTGAATTTTTGAAATTCGCGCCACAACGGCCCACGACCCCGAGAACCTACCCTGCATGCATCTCTACCCTCAAATATGCATCAAAAGCATATAAAACATGCTGCAACGAAAACACGTAACGCGCGTCGAAAAACACTGAAAAAGAAAATGGGTCAGGGTCTCACAACTCTACCCCCTTAAAGGAATTTTGCCCTCGAAATTCAACACAAGGCCAAAACAACAAATCATCGATCGCAATCGACACAAGCACACGAGATTGTTAGCCAAATCATTCCTAGGACATAGTCATACAAGGTCAGGCATCCTAGACAATGGCCAACTATCTCACAGACACGAGATCTACAACACTCCTAACCTCACATCCTCACCAACCACTACCTCCACACAGCACACCATCCACGGATCCATAACCAACCCTAAACAGATGAAAAACTGGCCCAAAGCCTGCATACTCATAAAGTACCTATGCTCGCTGAAGGCATATCAGCATCCTCCGGCACGACCGGTGTCCTCGAAGCTATAAGAGAATACGCTCGGGGCAATCCCATCCTGTCCTGTCCACCAGTACTCGGTGCTGTCGGCTGCCGCATCGAATAAATTGACGTTCCCATATCTGTCACTCGGGAAGTCTAAACTGTAGAAGGTCGCTGTTGGTACTCAGATGAACCTGGCACATACTAACCCACTGGTGTGTCCTCCCTTCTCGGCACACTGCCTCTCTGGGGATAATTCTTATGAATATATCCGAACTATCCACACTCATAGCAAACTGACGATTCCCTCCCATGCGGCTGCACTAGAGCCAAACTCTGGGACGGTCTCGGCTGTAAACAATCCACCGCACGATGACCCAGCTGTCTGTATCGAAAATAGGTCAACTCCCTTTGCTCCGGCCTCCCAGACGAAGCTACAGATGGTGATGGTGCTGAAAACTGCTGTGGTTCAGATGGATAAAAGTTAAGACCAAAGGACTTCTGCCTCTTACTGGGACGCCCAGCTGTCTGCGTCTTTGCTCCTCCCAATGATGTCCTGGCCTCCCTAGAAGCTCGAGTCTCAGCCAAAGCATTCTTAACACTTGCTGCTGCCTCCACCAGCTCTCTGAACACTAAATCCCATCAAAACCACTCGCTCCTTGATCGCCGGCCTCAAGCCCCGCTCAAACATTATCGAAAGCAACTCATCTGTGCACTCCACCTCCGGTGCAAACCGAGACAAACTCGTAAACCTTGCATCGTACTGCATGATGTCCATGGCCCCTGGGTAAGAGAATAGAACTCCTCCCTGCATAAGTCCCTCCTCACTGCCGAGAAGTATCACTCCAGAAAGACTCGTGTAAAAGCTGCCCATGTGGCCCCCACTGTAGTCTTGGCATATCTCCATCACTGATGAGCAGCACCCCTCAGCCAAAAAGTGGCAAAGGAAACCCGTAACTCATTCTCCACAATCTGCAATGCGTCAAGGATCCGAGTCGTCAACTCCAACCACTCTGTCGCCATAAGAGGATCAGGATCTCCAGCAAAGGTAGGTGGATCCAAACGCCAGAACTCCTACATCGCAACTGTAACCCTCGCCTCCCTCACCTCAGGCACTGCCTCCCTCTCCCTAATAGGCTCACCCCTAGCAACCAGCTGCTGGATAGAACTAACCAGCACACGCAACAACTCCGTCGCATCCATCGGTCCCTGGGGAGCATTAGCATCCCCAGCATCAGGGATAGGAATATCCCCTTGGTCGGCACTGCCACGGCCTCGATCACGGCCTCGCCCTCTCCTCGTCGACATCACATCTATATGAAAAAGATAGAACGTGAGATGCGACACATAGCATAATCCACATAAGCATGCTAACACATAAGCACATAGGTTCATGCTAGACAACCCCACATACCGAGAAGAACCAACAAGAATGACACGTCAATCTGGATAACCTACTCAGATTCCCTAATAGAAATCATGTCAGCTAATTGCGTTTCTAACTTGGCTCCCAAGTTTGTTAATCCAAATGCCTAAAGGCAGGACTATCACTCCTAAGATTCAACCCCCATGCTCACATATACACATCATTCACATATGACTCGCATGCTATCACGTTCATGTTATCAAAGCATCTAAACACATGCAGTCAAGCACACGCAATCAACCTCATACGGTGATGCAACCTCTTCCCACGGCTCTTAGGTATTTGAACCCAGAGCTCTAATACCAAGTTGTCACGCCCCAAACTTCGGGGCCCGTGAAACACCTACAACAACCAGACAAAACCCAACCCGAGAATATACTCTCAAAATAAACCATACAGCATTGTATATAAACGCCAAACAAAAACATTACACGACACTAACGCCCGAAAAACACGTTATAACATACATGTAAAAAGCTAACAAAAAGAAAGACTATAGCTCTTCCACCTCTCCCGCACCTGAAAAAAATCAAAATTCCACACCGTGAGCCAAAGCTCAGCAGGTTCTAAACAACACATGCGATATAAACTAAACATGCTAGGAAAATGAGGTGCAGTTTTTAACTCCCTTTCAAGCCATTAAAACAGTTTAAAACAGTTTTAGATCACGACTCACCAGAGCCAGAAAACAATTTTCACAAGCAACGGGAAAGCGAGGATAAAAACCATGTTTTGACTCTGTCACAGGAGCCCTGAAAATGATTCTTGTATGTCGACTCCCGTAGGCCGTTAATACAGTTTTTAAGAAAATTAGTCTATCCGTCCCAATGTGCAGTACATGCAATCTATGAATCTTCTCAGACTTTCACCAAAGGACCACCGCCCCAACTAATACATCTTCTCAGACTTTAACCGAAGGACTACCGCAGCCCCAATCACACACACACCGAATTTCGCAGCCTACCTCATACACCTGCTCACAGCCTACCTCATACACCGTCTTCGCAGCCTACCTCATACACCCACACACGCACACGTGCATCTTCAACCAGGATTTACATCTACTGAATCACAGATTCACTAATCCATTTCATACACATATCCAAACCTAAATTAGAATTTAAAGCATATAATCATGTATCAACACAACGTTCCACAAACTACGTCACGTGCCTATAAAACTCTAAGTTTTAAAGCATAAACCACGTTACACATAACGATGTCACCTTTTGTAAATTACTTACATATTTTGTACATAAATAAACAGTTATAAATGCATATAACCATGTATAACATTACATCACAACACTACCCACCGAAACAAACCGACATCCACTCACAGGGACAACCAAGCCTAACCCGAAGGCCAACACAAACACCTCAAACCACGAGATTACAAACACTACCTTTCTCCTCAAAAGGATTAAGAGCTCAAACACACTCCATACCCAACCACGACGCACACAACCGTGCCACAACACCTAAAACCAACCACGCACGTCACACCCGACGACGGCATCACACAAACACCCGAGGTCACCACACGACCCCCGAAACCATAACGCCATTAACCAAACCCCAAAAGGGACCCAAAGGTATTTAAATCAACTAATTCTCATAAATTATTTAATTAAATACCAAAGGACACCAATTTGAAACCAAAACCCAACCACCGAACCACCAACAAACAGCCCAAAATTCAGTCGACTGGACCCAACCCCAAGTCGACTGAAAAACCCACTGGAAAACCACCAAAACGCCTCAATGCACGGTTCAGTCGACTAACCCCATGAGTTCAGTCGACTGACCCCCAAGAACTATGATCCAGTCGACTGAACTCATGGGTCCGGTCGACTCAACAAGCTTAGAAACTGTTTTTAGCTACGGGTTCAACCTCCAAACATCAAATCAAAGCCTCTAAACACCGGTCTAACACCCATAAACATCTACACGCCTACACCTAACACGAAGACCACCACAGAAACACCCGACACCCAATTGCATCCACAAAATTGCCAAAAATAGGTTTTAAGCCCAAAACCCAACCTTGAAACAAATAGCACCATTATACAGCAGTATACAGCAGTATGGTCTAGAATCCATAGCACCCTTATACAACAGTAGGGTCTAGAATTCTACCTCGATGAGTTCAAAACTCGATGTCTCTAATCACGTGCAAAACTGAGCTTTGCCAGAATCAAAATCTGGCAAGATGGTTGCGTAGCCCACCGTGCCAATAACAAAGATCGACTATTGGATCGTTAAAAACTGAACCCCAGGCCCCCGACAACTTAGAGAGAAGGCAGAGAGAATATGGAAGAAACTTAGGAGTTACGTTTTGAAAATATCTTTTGAAATTATCTAACTCCAGATATTTATGAGCCTCCAAAATGTCTTTTTTTTTTAATTTTCAAAATTCGCGCCACAACGGCCCACGGCCCCGGGAACCTACCCCGCATGCTTCTCTACCCTCAAATATGCATCAAAAATATATAAAACATGCTGCAACAAAAACACGTAATGCGCGTTGAAAAATGCCAAAAAAGAAAACGGGTTAGGGTCTCATATGGTAAGGCTAAGCGGTAGGCAATTGTTCCCACTCTGGCTAGGATCTCGAATGTGCCGATATACCTAGGTGATAGCTTCCCTTTCTTTTCGAATCGAATCACTCCTCATCGCGGCTGGATTTTGAGAAACACGTTGTCACCTATGTTGAATTTCAGAGGTCTCCGTCGTTGGTCAGCGTAGCTCTTCTGGCGACTCTGAGCGGTGGTAAGACGCTGTCGAACCAACTTGATCTTCTCAGTGGTCTCAATCACGATGTCTGGTCCCAGCAAGCTATTTTCTTCGATCTCTGTCCGACACAAGGGCGATGTACACAGTCGGCCGTAGAGCGCTTCGTATAGTGGCATACCAATACTAGCTTGGTAGCTGTTGTTGTAAGCGAACTCAACAAGAGGTAGGTGCTTCTCCCAACTTTCTTTAAAGTCCATGATGCAAGCTCTCAGCATGTCTTCTAACGTTTGGATGGTGCGTTCAGATTGTCCATCGGTCTGGGGATAAAAGGTTATGCTGAAGCAAAGCTCTGTTCCCAAAGCTATTTATAGACTGCATCAAAACTACGATGTAAAGAGGGGGTCTCGGTCGGAAATGATAGAAGTTGGAATCCATGCAGGCAGACTATCTCGCGGACGTACTTCTGGCTTAAGGTTTCTAAGGTGTTGGAGGGTCCAACTGGCAAGAAGTGTGCGATCTTGGTTAGGCGATCCATAATAAGCCAGATCCCATCGTGTCCCTGAGGCGATCTTGGTAACCCAGTGATGAAGTCCATCGTAATGCGCTCCCATTTCCATTCTGGTATCTCCAATGGCTATAGAGTTCCTCCCAACTTCTAATGTTCAGCTTTGATTTGTTGACATGTGAGGCATCGGGCAACGTAGTCAGTGACATCTTTCTTCATACCGCTCCACTAATACTCCCTCTTCAGGTCCTGGTACATCTTAGTTCCTCTAGGGTGCACTGCAAAGGGCAACCGATGAAACTCCTTCAGAATGTTCTCTCAAACTTCGTTGTTGTTGGGAACGAAGAGTCGGCCTTGAAATGTCAGGTATCCATGCTTATCCATTGTCCATCCTTACTTTGACTCCTCAGATATTAGGTGCTGCCGGATATACTCAGCTTCTTAGTCGTGTTTCTACGTATCTAGGACTTGCTGACATAGGTTGGATGTCACCACAGTCAACACAAAATAAGACCCCTCCTTCGATTCAGTCGGTTGCAAGAAAAATTTTCCAAGTGTTTCCATCATCTTCCATTCCTGGGCGGCGATACACGCCAACTAGGGTCTCGTCTTTCTGCTCAACGCGTCGGCTACTACGTTGGCCTTCCCGGGGTGGTAAGCCAAGGTGAAGTCGTAATCCTCGAGGTACTCAACCCAACGGGGCTGCCTCATGTTTAGATCCTTCTGAGAGAATAGGTACTTCAAGCTCTTGTGGTCTATGAACAGTTCAAACTTTCCCCCGTACAGATAATGCCTCTAAGACTTCAGTGCCAAAACGAATGCTGCCAATTCCAGATCGTGAGTAGGGTAGTTCTATTCATGCAGTTTTAGCTGTCTCGATCCGTATGCTACAAATTTTTCATTCTGCGTCAATACACATCCCAAACCCACGTTTGGCGCATCACAGAAGACGGTGTATCCAATGTTGCGTTTCGGTATGACCAAGATGGGAGAACTCGTCAACCTCTTCTTAAGCTCCTTAAAAGATGATTCGCACTTCTCATCCCATTCGAACTTCACTCCTTTCTGAGTTAATCGGGTCAAGGGCTTTTCCAACTTTGAAAAGTCTTGAATAAATCGTCGATAGTAACTAGCGAGACCAAGGAAACTGCGGATCTCGACTACATTTCTCGGCTGCCTCCATTCCATAACTGCTTCAACCATAATTGGATCTACTGCTATCCCTTCCTCAGACATGGCGTGTCCCAAAAACTTTACTTGATTCAACTAGAACTCACATTTGCTAGCCTTGGCGTAGAGCTGTGCCTCCCTCAAAGTCTGTAGAGTCATTCGCAAATGTTGTTCGTGCTCTTCTTTCGATCGGGAGTAAACCAAGATGTTGTTAATAAACACCACCACAAATTGATCGAGGTACGGCTGGAAGAGTCAGTTTAGGCTCATGAATACTCCTGAGGCATTCATGAGGCCAAAAGGCATAACTACGAACTCGTAGTGGCCATATCGGGTCCTGAAAGCTGTCTTCGGTATATATTCTTCCTTAACTCGCATCTAGTGGGATCCGGATCTAAGGTCGATCTTTGAGAAGTGTGTTGAGCCCCTGAACTTGTTGAAAAGGTCATCGATATGTGGCAAAGGATATCGGTTCTTAATCGTTACTCGATTCAACTGCATGTAATCAATGCACAATCGGAGGGTTCCATCTTTCTTCTTGGTAAAGAGCATTGGTGCCCCCCAGGGTAAGGTGCTAGGGCGAATGAATCCCTTGCAGAGTAACTCCTCCAACTGTTCTTTCAATTCTCTGAGTTTCGCGGGTGCCATGCAGTGTGGGGCGATAGATATAGGGGCGGTTCTAGGTTAAAGCTCGATAGAGAAATTGATCTCTCGTCGTGGTGGAAAACCTGGGAGTTCTTCGGGAAAGACATCTTTGTACTCGCATACTACCCATGGCAGCTCTAGCTCGGGTTGAAGGTCGGTGCTAGCAAGCAAGCAAGCTACTATGTCGGGAATATCAGGGTGTCGGGTTTGGAGTGTGGTCATCATATGGGGATCTCGTCGCTCACCCTGAATTCGTACTGGGGTTCTGTCTTCAATGTAAGCCTCAATCCTCTTCTGGTAGCAGTCAATTAAGGCCTAACGGGAAAATAACCAGTCCATGCCCAAGATGACATCGTAATCGACTAAGTTCATGACCCGTAGGTCACAAGACAAGCTGTTGTCGGCTATGCGTAGTGTGCACGATCTACAGATGTGAGCGACCTTCACTTGACTTCCTACTGGTGTGGCCACACATAGAGCTTGAGACAAAGGTTCTGATTTTAGGTGTAGGGATCTCATGGATGCAGCAGATATGAACGAATGTAATGCGCCGGAATCGAGCCTTCACCAAGGTGTTGAAGAGTGCAAACATACCTTGGATTACTTGATAGTCTTCCTCCTCTTCTTGTCCCTGAATCGCAAAGACTCGTTCTCCATTGTTGTTGCGGCTCCCATTCCTTCTCGGTTGCTGCAGTTGTTGAGGTCCTCGGGGGCCTTGATTGATAACTCCTGTTGGCCTCCCTCTCTGCGGTTGCTGGTGCCCTACCTGTTGGGGCTGCAGGTTGGGCAAGCGCTGCCCTCCTTGCTAGTGCAGCTGCTGTCGATACTGTTGTTGAGGTTACTGCTGGTATTGTTGCTGGGGTTACAGCTAAACTCGATTCTGCCAGAATCCTTGGTTATTTCTTCTCTGTTCTTGAGGGCACTCTGACTTCCTATGTCCTCGTTCACATCCAAAACAAACATAACCTCCTCCTTATCACTGCCCGTTACCTCTACTGGTCGACTGGTTTCTCTGATAAGGTCCCGCATTCAGGCGACTGCGATTGGGCGGTTGACGCACTGGTCCACCTCTTGAGGTTCCTGCATGATCCTAAAAAATCTTTCGGGAATCAGAAAGCTCTCGCTCTAAAAGTAGAGCGGTATCCACGACCTCTGCATATGTGGGTAGGCGCATGCCGATTAGACGTCCTTGGATGGCGGGCTCTAAACCCCACTCAAAGCGCCGACCTCGGGACAGCTCGATGGGAGCGATGGTGGTGGCATAGCATCCTAGCTCTTCGAATCTGGCGGCATATTCGGCGATGGTCATCTTACTCTGTTTCAGCTCCAAAAATTATTGAATCATGTCCTGCTTCAGGACGTATGGGAAGTACTTCCAGAGAAAATGCTCTTCAAACTGTGCCATAGTGTTGACTTCCCTAACGTTTTTGATGGAGTTCCACCAGTGATCTGCCTCTCCTTCAAGCTGATATGTTGCTAGGGCTACTCGATTGGTCTCTCTACGTATATCCATGGTATCTAACACTTTTTTGATTTGTCGTAGCCATCCTTCTGCCCCTTGATGGTTAGCTCCCCCAGAGAAGGTCGGTGGTCGGAATTTGTAGAATTCTGAGAACATAGCTATATGTCCAGGAACAGTTGGGGGAGGCGGTACAAGTGCAGGGTCCTGTGCAGGAGCTGGTTGGCGTAAAGTGTCTACGAGTTCGTGTAGAATGTCGCAGATGTCGTCGTTCCTGCCTCGCTTAGGTTGCTCGGGTTCGGGCACTTGCTATAAACGTGGGCATCCTCTGCCTCGGCTCATCTTGGTTAAAGGAAATCAAGGGTTAGTCTCATTATTTAACTTAAGTTTTTTTTTATGAGCTTTGCATGGTTTTATTATTAGTGTTGCTATTAGTTTGATGTCTTGATCTTTATAGAAAAATGATAGCAGGAACATGTATAAAAGAAGAATATATGAGATATAATAGAAACAAAACATAGCAGCACTATTCATTCACAAGAAGAAGAAACAATACATAAAGTCATTCAAATAAGCGGGGACATAATAGAACATAAACTGTTCAGGGGAATGTATAACTACACCATCAAGATCAAAACATAGCAAAATAACCCAAAAGCCCTGTCCCTAGTGTCTACCCCAAGCCCAAAGAGATGCCTAATGAGTATCCTCACTAGGGTCCACCTCATCCGATGTGTCGTTGTCGGCGCCGGCTGGAGGAGCTGGAGGTATCGGGGCATAATGAGGGGAGACAGGAGAGTACTCTTGGGAATAGGTGGGGGGACAAGGGGTGTAGACAGCCGGTGGTGTCAAGGGAGCCCTCGGGTGAGGATAGGGAGTAGTCTGGTGAAGCTGGTGGTGGCAGCACTCGGGTGTATCTAACTGGACTATGAGACCGAGGTGGTGGGCATATCGCTGAGCTAGAGGAGTCAACCTCCTCATCCAATGGTTGCGGGCGGAGGTTGATAGGGGCGTAGACTGCAGGATTGGCCGCATCGCTCGAAGCCACTCCAAAGTGCGCTCATGATGGATCATCTGGTGGGCTCGCTAGCCCTGTCGTAGGGTGTTGTCAACTTTCCTCTTCAACATTGCTTTGCGCTCACGACCGTTCATCCGCGGGTACTCCTCTCTTACCTTACGAATGTGTCGAATGGCGTCGCGCTCAGTCCTCCATTGGACGTTACCCTCCATCCGAGCGGGGTCGGTGGGAACTATGCGGTTCGCCTGAAAGCGAAAGGGTCCCCAAGAGTCGAAGTTAACATGCGAATCTGATGACGATGAAGTCGAGGGTGGGGCGAATCTACCAGAAAAAGATGATGCCATCCTACAATGAAACAAGAGAACGGTGTCAGTTTTTAGCAAACTGTTAGTTCAAAGTTTCATGTTTAGAGCGTGATAATAAGAAGGGGTCTAGCAAAGTCTAAAAGTTCAAGTCTTAGAGTCTAAGCCTAGGTCAATGGTCATGTGGGTAAGGGTTGAACCTAAGCTCTAATACCAAACTGTGATGCCCCAAAAGTCGAAAACATCCAGAGCGACAATTAACTAATAATGGTGCGAAATAGTCATAAGCGATTAATACCCATCAATACAGAAAAGTAAGAATACCATAAGATTAAGGTTACAGACCCCAAATAAAGTGTATTTAGCAGAAAATATTAAAGAAAACAATACTAAGTCGATTAGCTCAAAAAGAAATTAGGTGTAGCAGACTAGTAGAGTTCTGACTCATGGGAGCCACGGTTCCACCTCTTCGGGCACCAAGTAGTCGGTAGGAACTTTCGCATCTTTTAAACCTGGCATAGAATGTCGTGAGCTAAAGCTCAGAAGGAATAACATAATTATACAAGAATTTCTCCAAGTACAGGTCAACACACACAGCAGATAAGATGACAGAATAATTATGACAGTGAGCAATAGTGAGAATGATGCAACCAATTTAAATTTTATAATCCAATTTAAACTTAAGTTATTCTAGGTTCTTCCCACCCGGGAAAAACCATCCTAAACCCCATGATCCCTATCACGTTGACTAAGTCTACAGACCGACGAATAGCGTTTCTTAAGCTGTGGGATGACTACGTAGCAGACTAAGTATCTAGCCGGGTCATCACTGACGACAAGGTGTCAGCGACGGTCTGGCCCTCGGATCTAAGGTCAAGGTCTAGCACGAAATTGCAAAATCTGTGAGACCCTAACCCATTTTTTTTTTCGACGTTTCCGGATGCGCGTTACGTGTTTTCGTTTGAGCATATTTTTATTCCTTTTGATGCATGATCGGGCTTAGATATACATGCGGGGTAGGTTCCCAGCGCCGCGGTCTGTTCTTGTGCAAATTTCAAAAATTTCAAAAAAAAATATATTTTGGAGGCCTATAAATATCAGGAGTTAGATATTTTCATAAAGATATTTTTTAAAACTTCTCCAACAAGCTTCCTATTTTCTCTCTGCCTTCTCTCTA
>JAUMHN010443825.1:0-11225 GCA_032360265.1 Heliamphora ciliata
AATCGCTGGTGTTTGGTTCTTTATCTCTATCCCTCTTCTTTTGATAATTGCTTGATTTCACATTTGCATATATAGTTATCTGGTAATATAAAAAAAACAAAAGGTTTTTAGAAAAAGTATTTAATCTCTTTTTCTGCTAAAGAAACCCAATTCACCCCCCTCTTGGGTTGCCTTGTTCTAACAGACAGATATTTTGTTTCTTTTAATAACTCTGTGGTTGTTAAAGATAATAAACGGATTATTTGTTCTGGTACATTGGTGGATAATCTTTATATTATTACTTCAATCTCTCCTACACTACAACTAATTGAAATAAATAACACATCTAATTTACAATATAAGAGAAAGTTTCCTTTCTTTAATGAACCAAATGTTTCTTTGCCACTTACACTTAGGTCATATTAATCTAAAAAGGATAAACAGAGTGGTAGCAGATGGACCTTTGAGTTCATTGAAAGGGAAGGCACTTCCAGTCTGTGAATCTTGCATAGACGGTAAGATGACCAAGAGGCCATTTTCGGCCAGAGGCTAGAGAGCTAAAGAATCGTTAGAGCTGGTTCATTCTGATGTGTGTGGTTCTATGACAATCCGGGCTAGAGGTGGCTTTAAGTACTTCATCAGTTTCATTGATGACTACTCAAGGTATGGATACATTTACCTGATGCACCATAAGTCTGAATGCTTTGAGAAATTCAAAGAATTCAAGGCGGAGACAGAGAAGCGTCTGGGTAAAAGTATCAAATCACTACGATCCGACCGTGGTGGAGAATACCTCTTTGGAGAGTTTAAGAACTACTTTTCATCAGAGGGGATTTCATCCCAGTTGACTGCGCCTGGCACTCTACCGCAGAATGGTGTAGGAAAAAGAAAGAATATGACTCTTATAGAAATGGTAAGGTCAATGATGAGTTATTCAAGTTTACCTAATTCGTTTTGGGAACTCGCTTTAAAGACAGCAGCTTACATTCTGAATATGGTACCTTCTATGTCAGTACCTTCTACTCCCATAGAATTGTGGACCGGGCGTAAGCTTAGTCTAAATCACATTCAGATTTGGGAGTGTCCAACACATATGCTAAAAGGAAACACGGGTAAGTTAGAACCGAGAACAGAAGTCTATTTTTTTATGGGGTATCCCAAGGGAACAAAGGGTGGTCTATTTTATAATCCTAAGGATCAGATGGTCATTGTTAGCAACAATACCCGATTCTTGAAAGAGGATTTTGTTATGGATCACAGGCCCAATAGTAAAAATATTCTGGAAGAACTGAGAAAAAATACCAGTAGAACGGAAGAGGAACCATAAGTCACTGATATTCTATTATCCCGTCGTAGTGGGAGGATTATCGGGACAAGTGCAAATCAAGAACAGAGTGCTGATGCACAGGGTTCAGATTCTGCACAGCCTGTTACTGTTAGTACACAGACACAGGTAGTGTCTCATCGTAGTGGGAGGGTTGTTCATCAACCTGATCGGTGTATGTTCTTGGGAGAGTCTTTTGATAAGATCCCTGCAGAACTGGATACCGAACCCTGTAACTACAATGAAGCACTACAAGACAAAGATTCAAATTTTTAGTAAAGGGCTATGAATTCAGAGATAGAATCTATGTATTCCAATCATGTCTGGAAACTTGTAGAACCAATCGAAGGGATAAAATTCATTGGATGTAAGTAGATCTACAAGAGGAAGAGAGAAGTAGACATGAAGGTTAAAACCTTCAAAGTTAGGCTTATTGCTAAAGGGTTCACTCAGAAAGAAGAGATCGAGTATGAGGAAACCTTTTCGCCGGTAGCCATGCTTAAGTCTATCCGGATTCTCTTATCTATTGCCGCTCATTTTGATTACGAAATCTGGCAAATGGATATCAAGACAGCTTTCCTTAACAGAAATCTTGACGAGTGTATTTATATGATACAATCAGACGGATTCATTACAAAAAGTCAAGAGCACATGTTGTGCTAGCTTAAGAGATCCATTTATGGACTTAAGCAGGTATCGAGGTCTTGGAACACTCAGTTTGATCAAGTTATAAAGTCTTATAGTTTTGATCAAAGTCGGATAAGTCCTGTGTTTACAAGAAGCGTGACGAAAGCGTGGTGATTTTCCTAGTACTTTACGTAGATGATATCTTGCTTGTCGAAAACGATGTGGGGGCATTATCTATGGTTAAAGTATGGTTATCTGGGCAGTTCGATATGAAGGACTTAGGAGAAGCCAGTCACATCCTTGGGATCAAGCCTGTGCGAGATCGGAAACAAAGGATGTTGGATTTATTACAAGCAAAGTATATCGATGATATCCTTGCTCGTTTTAGCATACAAGATTTCAAGAAAGGGTTTCTCCATTTCAAGCATGGAATCACTCTATCCAAGGATCAGTGTCCCTGGACGCTTGACGACATAAAGAAGTTGAAGGCGATTCCTTATGCTTCAGTAGTAGGAAGCCTCATGTATGCAATGATTTGCACTAGACCCGACATTTGCTTTGCCGTTGACATGGTTAGCAGATATTAATCTAATCCAGGGCAGGAGTATTGGGCTGCCGTAAAAAATATAATCAAGTACCTGAAAATGACTAAGAAGTATATGTTAATTTACCAGGCAGACAGTCTAGTAGCTTTGGGGTACACAGACTCAGATTTTCCGTCAGACATAGAGCTTGCATCAGGAGACAACCTTGCAGATCCTTTACAAAGAGTTTACCGGCTGAGACTTTTGATAGTCATGTAGAAAGGATGGGAGTCAGATGTAGGGCAGCATGGTTTTGATTATAAGTGGGAGATTGTTAGGGTTGGTATACTGAAAATCAAATTTTTAATATTTAATTTTATTTTAATAAAATTAATTTTTCATTTTATGAAAATCTTTATGAGCAATGTATATATATCATTTCTTTGTTATGCATGGATGTGCAATATTCTGTATAGTATTTAATCTGGTGTGTAGAGTACGGCTTACACAAAGAAGACCAGATTTTAGGTTCTTGCAGAATATAAGTTTTATGTTG
The DNA here is from genome assembly GCA_032360265.1 of Heliamphora ciliata. NCBI lineage: Eukaryota > Viridiplantae > Streptophyta > Magnoliopsida > Ericales > Sarraceniaceae > Heliamphora > Heliamphora ciliata. Next base: position 3,011 of record JAUMHN010443825.1, read on the forward strand.
ACAGTTTAAATAGAAATAGGCATACCATCGGTACGACTGTGGCACAGAGTTTTAGTAGGCCTGTCTTTGTTGCGGGGAACGGATAATAACGTCGTCTATTGTTCCGACTCTCTGTGCCAGTATACTTTGTGTGTATTGAACGGGACTTTTGGGATAATTAATTTAGTATTGACTACTGACTATATAAATTAATTCACACCACAAGATTATTATAAATAGTGCTTATCCTCTTAATCCTGAATTAATTATTAATTTGTATTATTTAATATTCATTATTTTGATTCATTATAGGGTGCGATCTTATATAGGTCTATATTCCCGATGAGTTGGATAGCGGTATTATTTATATAAAAAATATTAATTATTGGTGAAATTCACGTCCCGAATGATCGGGATTGACGATACCCCTTTAAGGATGCTTATAAGTTTTGACCGGGTCAAACCCTGTAGGTGGATTTAATTATTCGGCGGTCAAATAAGTTAAGCGGAAGGACTTAAAGAATATCAAGATGCCAATTATATTAAATTATCAGTAATTAAATTTAATGGGCGGGTATCGAAAATCTTAACGTGATGAGAAATAGTAAGTATTTAATAATAGGAGCTCAATGCAATAAGATATTTAGATTATGGGTCATAGTGCAATTACAGTTCTTTAGTGATGTGAACTGTAATTCAGTGTTTTATGAAGATTGCAGAAACCACTGCTGGTTTTTCATAATTGCAGATACCGCTATGTGTCTTTCTTTTATTGCAAAAACCGCTGGTAGGTGTTTGTGTTACACTAGAATTTTAATTCATAATTACTCCACAGGTCCCTGTTGTAGCCCTATATACATGCGGGTAGGCTAAACCAGTTTGAGATTGATAGTTCATATATCATTATCATTGAGATATTATTTTTGTCTTTTCAGACTTAAATATATCGGGCTTTTACCGGTACGAGTTTTCGGAGGATCGTAACCCGCACTACGTTCGAGGATCGCGTAAGGGAATACAGTAGAAGATCAGATAGAAGTTTCAACTCGAAATCAAGTCGTAGTTAAAGATTAGATCGATAAGAGGTTTCATCTAAATTAACTTTGATTGCACTGATTTATTTTTGATCCTTTGACGTCAAAATTTTTATCTGGAACCCGTTTCAGTGTTTGCCCGTCCAGTTATTTTTTTATCAAAAATTATTTTATAAAAACAAAGATCTTGGCAATTTTGCCTCCAACAGTTAGAGATGACTACGACGATCTTTAACACCTTGAAGATCATGGAGGATGAGCTGAGGGTGAAGTTAGCCGCGTTCCAACTCCGAGAGAATGCTCAGGAGTGGTGAAGATTTGCTAAGACGACAGTGGAGGGCACATGGGCCGCCTTCACCAGAGTCTTCTTGGAGAAGTAATTTTTGGTGTCGTCGAGGGATACGTATCGGGAGGAGTTTCTCCCCTTATTCAAGGGAATCTTACCATGGTCCAGTATGAGGCCAAGTTCGCGAACATGTCGTGCTTTGCACCCAAAGTGGTGGCAACGGAGGAATTGCGCACCAAACGATTTAAAATGGGTCTTCGGCCCTCAATCAAGGATAGGATTGTGGCATTGGGGATTTTGGTCTGCATCGAGCTTGTGGAGGCCACTATTCGGGTTGAGAATGCAATGGCAGAGAGCTGCAAGATTAGAGAGAGTAAGACACATCAGAGAGCTTCTAGGGCATAGTCTGAGGGGCGCCAGATGAAGAGGTATAACTCGGGAGGATCGAATTCTTATCCCATAAGATCACAACCACAGCCACGGTCTGCACCTGCACCATTTATGGGTTCATCTAGATGTTCCAAAAGTCGGGAGATGGTATGTTACACATGTATACAAATAGAGCATCGTGCTAGGGATTGTACATAGAGAGATCAACAATAGAGTCTAACTCAAGGGAGGACCCCGTTCTCTTATTTTCAATGTGGTCAGATGGGCTACATTCGTCGAGACTGCCCTCATGAAGAGAATGCACAGAGTGCTCCAGGAGTACAATCAGGACAGGCATCGCAGGGACGGTAGAGCTACAAGCCGTCACAGCTGCAGTTGGGAGCGCAGTCGGCTAAGATGGCAGGATGGGCCACCTCAGCCCAGTCGGTGAGTGTGAGACCCGGTCCCCTTTAATTTTGTAATGTGTTTATGCGACGTGTTGTACATCGCTTTCATTGTTATAGAAAAGCATGCTTCTATGTGTTTTATGCATATGTTGACATAGTTATGCATGTGGGTTTCAGTCCCGGTCCTGCTTGGGCATTGTAGCAAAGTTTTTACTTTTGGGGCAGAACTGCTCGATCGGAAAGAAATCGCTCATCATAGCCAACAGAGAGTTGTTGTAAGAGTGGGCCCTGAAAGATACAAGAAAAATGCAAGATATCCAGAACAGTGGGGTCTAAAACAGTGACCCCCTTTTACAGATCCAGAAATGGAGGGAACCCACAGAATTTTCTCATAGTTTTGAGCCAAAACCTTTTGTCACAGCCGTCACCTTTTTCCAACGGCCATCAACTTATCACCTCACGACTGTCATGTTTCCCTCCAAAACCTTACGGCCATAATATCCCAATGTCTAAGCCGTGAACTTTCTCCATAGAAGTTTAGGCTGTCATATCCAAAACCAATGGCCGTAAGTTTATTTCTCATAGCCACAACCTTTTTTATGTAGAAATTATTGACAGCTTGCCCTTATTTTGCCAACACACCCCAAACTATGGTTACGAACCTATTAGCTACTCGCAACAAGAAAAGTAGTTTATATGGCAAGATTACAACCCATGAATCGCATCATCATGCATAATAGGAGTCTAAGCATTTCAAAAGTGATTTTCATAACATAATAACAATCAAGCATATATGATAATCCAAAATGTAAATCACAGGGCATGAAGGCCCTACCCATCAAAAGTAAAGTAATGTGTATATGTGTGCCATGGCATGCAGGCCAAAAGGAGAACCAAAGCACGTAGGCCCCATCCATAGTATCTGTGCAGTGGGTTCTCTTTCTTTGGACGATGTAGCCTCTCTTAGATGACTCGTCAAACGACCTTGTCGATCCCGTCCCCTTCTCTGTGGCCGTGCTTGTCTGCATTGCACTGGAGGTCACAACCTCTTGAGCCAAATTTGACTTATATAAGCCACTCAACAACCCTTATCCTAACAATGTGGGATTGCCCAAAGTTATTAACTTTTGCCAACTTTAATGACATACTTTTGGAGTCAATTTTTCATTTACCCGTTAACAGTTTTGAACGCCACAAAATTCATGATTAATCTATTCATGGAGAGGAATATATTAGGGCATGGAATCATTAAAAAAGATTAATCTTATCCAAAGTTATTTAACTTCAAAATTAGCTAAAAATTATATTCCACTAAGTTTAAAACCCACTTAATTCCCAACATATATATAAGGTGTCTTGGCATTTCTTATTGACTTATTATCAAAGGTGAGGTAGTAATTTTTATTTTTTGACAAAAAAATCCTAAAAAGACATTAATTTCTTATATTTTTCAAATCGTTACATCAAACCCAAAGATTTTAAACCTATTGCTCTCTCTATGAAGTAAAGAAAGCAGTGCAAGGAGTCAAAAAAATATCAAGATGCGACAAGCGTAATATGATCCAAAGTTGAGCCGAATTCCAAATCACCCTATAGCCTTAAGCAACATTTGGCCCCCTAGGAAGGAAGCTTCTTTTTATCGAATCAGTACCCCAAGATAGCTCGTATAGAAGCCAAGCCCAATCCAACCCTTGACTGAGAGCAAATTTTTTTATAGAACAACATGTTTGTTGTGTTATATATATATATATATATATATATATCAGATCAGTACCCCAAGATAACTCGAATGGAAGCCAAGTCTAGTCCCATCCTTGATTGCGAGTAGAGTTTGCATCGCACAATACGTCTAGGCCATATTTATTTTGAGAAAAAGAATTAGGGGGCATATTGTATCCCCTCACTAATATTCATAGGATAATATATCCAATGCATTATTAATCCTTCTTATTATCTATTCTCATGTTTGATTATTTTATGGGACATGATAAATTGAAAAGCAAATTTTATGCACAAATGACAATAATATCCAACTTTAATCAAATAAAATAGTTCAAATAAAAACAATTTTGAATTTCAAATTAACCGAAATGGAAGAATGATCCGTCGTAAGGGTACTGTTTTAAAGAAGTAAATAAAATAGTTATTCTAAATAAAAAATAAACTGTTTTTATGAATAAAAAATTAATAATAAACTGTTTTTCTAAACCAAAACAAATAATTGATACTTTCTTTTCCTTCCAAGTAATATTGTTTTCTAAAAAAAAATAATTATTATTATTTTCCAAGAAATAATAATAAAATAATGTTGTAAAAAATAATAATCTTTTAACTGGTTTTTGTTTTAACAACCGAGAAAATATTTTTTTTTATCAAATTTAAAACAAACATTTTAACTAGTTTTTCTTTTAAATAATTAGTTATACTATATTTATTTTAAATTTTCATACCTTACTAAAAAGGTTTATTATTAATTTTTTATTCATAAAAACAGTTTATTTGATATTAATTTTTCACTCTTGATTATTAATTCCACCCCTCCCCCTATAATAGAATTATTCCATATTTATGAGATTCACATTCCGTCCTGAATAGTGTATTCGAACCTATTTATTGCAACAAAACAAGAGATACAGGATTGTTAATCTAATCCCAAGTTTGTTTTCCTCAAAACAAACATGCTCTATTGTGCTCTATTTGAAGGGACACATCGTGTTTGCATTTATGATGTGCAATGTTCATTTTGACTAGAAAAAAATTGGTACATCATGATCAATAGCTATTGATATTTAATTAATTTAATTTTTTTATATAAATTATATAATTAATGATACTTGCAAAAGGAATATTTCATATCATGGAAATGCATTCTAAGGGAACGGACATAGCAACCGCTTTCAAATAACCGCTTTCAAATAACTTTTTTAGTGGGTCGAAACACCACGTCAACATACTGTGAGTTGTTGTGTTCAATCAATACATATGCATGATGTGCTCATATTTTTAGGGAACTAAAAAGGCAACAATTATTATGTTAAAAGGCATGTAATTTGTGTGTATTAATTAAACACATCACATTAACATGTTAACATGGTATTTTCAATTTTGTAAATAATGGGTTAAGCTTCTCAACAGATGGAGTGCGTGTGGTCCACCGTAGTCCTATTTTGACACTTCAAAATTGCTTACTTTATCACTTTCAATGTATAAATTATTTATATAGAAAATAAAATTAATTGAGTATTGTTGTGTGTGAAAAAAAATATATTTGTCATAAAAAAATGAACGATAAGATAAATGCGGTTTGTTCATGTATTTATTAATATCCGATCAATTTATTTTTTTACATAAACGATTTATATACTGAGAATAATAAATAAAACGATTTAAATCTTCAAAGAGAAACTAAAATACACCTCACGCAGGCTAATTATTGTTGGAAAAAATTAATTTTGAATAATTTTTTTTTAACGTGAATGAAAGTTAATTGAAAATGGTAATTAATTAGTTATCATTCTTAGGTTGCATCTTTTTTGTGGCACCTATTTGGTATGAATAGGTGTGTCCCTTTCTTCGTGACTATTCTGAACAGTCATGAATTCGTTTATAAATATGAGGTTCGTGTTTTGGTTTTTTATATAGAATTTACATGAAGTACATTATATACATAATATCGAAATCCGTTAAAGGGAGTAGAAAACATTGTTCTGTTTGTTGAGCACGCAAACTGTAGTACTTCTTTTGCGTGTGAGAGACTAAATAATCATAGGAGGCAGACGTCCGAACCAGTAAGCACCACTGTGAGGGGCGAATCTACTTTAAGGACAGAGTGTGTTACACTTGGCTTGGTCTATTTTCTGTCTATTCTGAATCCACATTACTGTGAGTTTAAGTTTTAATTTCGTTACTTTTATATTCTGTTTTAATCTTAGATATAACAAACTGTTTTCATTTTTTTAATATCAGTTTGTTTTTACAATTTTAAATTCTTCCAACAGTCTGGTTTACAGTCTTAAAGTAGATTTGTTTACTTTTGTGCATTTTTTTGATAAATATATATGGTTTGCTGATTTCATAGCGTCAGGGTTCAAGAATTTTCGATTTTGTTATAATTTTGATAAACTGTTCTCTTATTCAACTTTTCCAAGTTACTAATGCAAAAAAGTGTTTTTGTCAATTTCATACGGATTATTCCTCTGATGCAGTCTTCATAAGAGATGAAATAGAAAAGTAACTTTTGCATATGATTTGCACTTGCAATTTCTTTGGAACAGGCACGTATTTTTTATGTGTTGTAGAAATCAATTTTCATTCATGAACATTCTAATAGAATTGCTTTTGGATAGATACTCGAATGCTTGTAATTTTATGTTGCATGAATATTTTTTGGTACTATTGCACATTAATTTCTAAATGTTTGTGAACCGTTGTACACATTAATTTATTATTATTATTATTTTGAAAGCAAGATGTTGTGGTTTATTTTTACTAGTGATAAATATGAGTTTGTGAGGACGAAATTGGATAAAATAATTTTATGAGGTTCGTTCAGTATGCTTTCACCAAATTCTTGTATAACTTTATTTTTCATGCTTTTGTGCATACTTACATTGCATGTGTTGCTCTGTTTTTTTTTTTTATCCAATTTTTAATGCCATAATTCTATTGGTCTGCATTGCTTGCGCAGCTACAACAAGAAATAGAAGAAATTGTTGAAACGCCAAACAGATTCGATGTGTTTTTGTGCATTTACTATTTCAGTAATGTTATGAATTATAGTCATGATGATCTTGTTCCATGTTTAGGGTTTTATGGCCTGTTTTTATTTGATTCGTCAATAATCTCTTATCCATCTTGATATCTTTGTCTTCTTAATTGATAATGAATGTCTTTGTACATATATATTAAGATGGCATAAAAGTAACATGTAAAATGGGTTTGCTGTTACGGTCTTGCTTGAGATGAAGATTCGAGAGTATGATGATTTTTGTGAGTTGAATGCAAATAACATCTTAACCGGTGCGCCACTGGTTATGGAAAGGACCGAAAGCATGGACTCATCCACGCACATCATGCATGTGAATGCTTTGGTGGTTTTGTGTATCATTTGGATTATTGTGTTGTCTTAATCCTTCCAATCCAACCGACCGAAAATAAAATCCATCAATAAATTGTTCTCTGGTTTATGCTATATGGCAACTTTGTTTACAGTAATTATTTCTTTTAATACTTTGGTTCTATTAGTGCCTCTGCAAACACTTTTACTATTTTGGAAGCAACGCTTCGCTTTGAGGTCCGCTTGCGTTTCGGCGGTTGGTTAGTAGACTTGTATCAACTTCATTGACAAGCAAACCAAGCAACAAGCCTTTCGGCTGTTGATTTGTCCAAACTGTTTCAGTTTTATATAAACTGATTTGTTCAGATTGTTTGCATTTTTCCTCATTCATTAGGGTTGTGTTCTTGAGCATTTGTTTGCCCAAGTTAGCATTTGTTTCATATGAATGTGGTCACCGTTTATGAAAACGGTTTTTAATGAAGAATTGGAGTTTCAATCTCTATTTCTTCTAAAATTTCTAATCTGTTGTAGCCGATACACAGGTGGTATAATTTGTTTTTTATTTATTTATTTATTTTTTTTAAATCTGATACCTGGTTTGTGAGGAAAATGGAACTATTGTTAAAAAAAAAAAAAAAAGCTTTTTCTATGTTTATGTATTGCTTTTGAGGAAAAGAACTCTGTTATCATATATCGGTTGGATATATTTTGGGTCTGTTATGAAGCATCAGTTTAGGGTTTGTGAGTTTGGATAAAATATACAACATGTATATATATGTACTCAAATTTGCTTTCTAAGTTTTTTTTTTTTTTTTTTAAAGAGATGGCGGCATTTTCATGTCTTCTTGGGATAAGAACTGAATTACATGAATGAGAACAACTATATGTATTTCTGTATATTTTTACATATATTCATGAATGGGTTTTGTTTTCAATCTATGCTGTTTTTGGAGCAATGATATTTGTATCATTGGAATCCTTGCTTCGATACTTTTCCAACGGTATATTATATTTTGTAGTTTGGATATAAATTGGGAGAGATATGACCGATTAAAATTGGTGCACAATGTCAATAATGTGCCTA
>JAUMHN010443836.1:0-11223 GCA_032360265.1 Heliamphora ciliata
TTCAGAAATTAATTTGCATTGGTCTCACTCAGATCCAAAGATGGTTAAAAACGAAGAGTGCGGCCGGACTTCTTAAAAGAAGCTGCCTACGTATCCCAAAAAGATAGAATCAGGCCATAACGTAGTTCAAGCTTGGTTTTCACTCGGGTATTGACGCTCTCCTTTTGTAATGCCCTAACTTTTGCCAAGGTTGCCCTTTCGAGTTTTTGGCCTTGCGAGCTACTCTAATTTTTGCTTGGGGTGCCTTTTCAATTTTCAACTCATCGAGCTTTTATTTTCTTTTTATTTTTACCTCAAGGATAGTACTTTTTGAGTTGATCAAGTTTAACTGGAGTGGAGAATACATTGTCATCCAAATCTATGATAATGACTGCACCACCGGTCATGATGGTTTTAATGAGAAACGGTCCGAACCAGTTTGGCTTGAAATTGCCCCTCGGGTCAAAGATAGGAGCTCTGATTTCTTTAAGAACCAAATCTCCTTCTCTAAGATGCCGGGTCTTGATCTTCTTATTGAATGCTCTAACTATCCTCCTTTGATAACCTTGCACATGAAACAGAGCCTGCAACCTTCTCTCATCAAACAAGAGCAACTTTTCCATTTGGTTCTTTTGTCATTCTGCTTCTGGAATACTGGCCTCAGTCACTATTCTTAATGAGGGGATTTCCACCTCAATGGGGAGTACAGCTTCCATCCCACACACTAGAGAGTATGGCGTTGTTCCTGTTGAGGTTTTGATTGACGTTCGGTATCCCCAAAGTGCGAATGACAGGTGTTCTGGCCAATCCTTATGTGAGTTGATCATCTTTTGCAGAATTTTCTTAATGTTCTTATTTGCTGCCTCGACTGCCACGTTGGTTTGCGGTCGATATGACGAGAACTTGTGAGCCACTATCCGGTATTTCTTGAGAAGATCCAAAACCTCCCCTTGAAAATGTGAACCATTGTCTGAGATGACCTCATGGGGAACTCCGTATCGACAAATGGTATTTTGCTTGATGAACTTTGCAACATGGGCTGCTTTCAATACCGAGTAGGAGGCTGCTTCCACCCACTTGGTGAAATAGTCAATGACCACTAAGATAAACTCATGTTCATTGTATGCCTTCGGGGTTACTTTGCCAATCACGTCAATGCCCCATACTGAGAACGGCCATGGTGACGTTAGATTATACAGCTGGGATGGGGGAACATGCATAAGATTTGCGTAAATCTGACGCTTATGACACTTCCGCACAAATTGGATACAATCCGTCTCCATCGTCATCCAAAAGTACCCTTGCCGTAGGATCTTCTTGGCTAACATATTTATGCTCATGTGTGGTCCACAGACTCCTGCATGTATCTCTTTCATCAGCTCTTGGCCCTCTTCAGTGTTTACAAACAGCTTGTTGACATCAGAATGTCCTTGTTTGTACAGTCTACCACCACAAATGACAAACTACGCAGATAGTCGTTGTATTGCCCTTTTGTCCTTTTTGTTGGCAAACTTGGGATATTCTCCTTTCTCTACGAAGTTTTGAATGTCAAAGTACCATGGAAGGCCGTCAGTGCTTTCTTCAATGGCGGCTGTTATCTTATAAGCTGGCTTCCTCTTTTGCTCAATTATCAAGGGCCTCATTTGGGCTCCGGGCAGTATGGCAATCGTGGATGCTAGGGTGGCCAGTGCATCGACAAACTTGTTCTGCAGTCTCGGTACATGGGTGAAGATCACCAGTTCAAAGCACGGTATCAGCTTCTCTAGCTCCTGATGGTAGAGAATCAATGTCATGTCCTTGACCTTCCATTCTTCTCTTGCTTGTGAAACCACTAATGCTGAGTCTCCGATGACTTCCAGTTTCCTTGCCCCTAGTTCCAGGGCTGCCTCCAATCCAGCTAAACATGCTTCATACTCAGCATGATTGTTGGTGACTTCAAAATTGAGTTTCAATGATAAAGGGACATGCGATTCGTTGGGACTGACAATGAGGACTCCTATTCCGTAGTAATATTGATTGGATGCGCCATCAAAATATGGAGTCCATTTGTCATCCCCAACTTTCATTAGCTATTTGTTAGGAAATTGAAACTCCATGTCTTCACCTCCTTCAATTGGTTGATCGGCCAAGAATTCTGCCACTGCCCTGCCTTTGACTGACTTTCGAGTGACGTACTTTAGATCAAACTTTGATAATAGCAGCAACCAACGAGCCAGTCTCCTTGTCAGTACCGGCTTTTTGAATAGATACTTCAACGGATTCATCCGGGAGATGATGTTCACTGTGAAAGACAGCATATAATGCCTTAATTTTTGAAAACCCCAAACCAAGCCCAGCATGTCTTCTCCAGCGGCGTGTATTGTACTTCTGACCCGGTCATCTTCTTACTCAGGTAGTAGATGGCTTTTTCAATTCTAGTTTCTCCTTCTTGTGCCAGCATACATCCCATAGCTGAATCAGTCACTGATAAGTAAAGAATCAGTGGCCTGTCAAGTTCGGGAGGAGCTAGAACAGGTGAATTTTGTAGGTACTGTCGTACGACATTAAAGGCATCTTGTCATTTCTGATCCCACTCTAACTTGATTCCCTTGTTCAATAAGCGGAAGAGCGGCTCATAGGTAGTTGTCAGCTTTACGATGAACCGACTGATAAACTGGATTCTTCCCAGAAAGCCCCTAACTTCCTGCTCAGTCTTCAGAGGAGGCATTTCCAAAATTGCTTTGATCTTTGAAGGGTCGACTTCAATGCCTCGTTGAGTGATCATGAATCTGAGCATTTTTTCGGCAGTAACTCCAAATGCACACTTCTGCGAGTTAAGCGGCATCTTGTACTTTCGAATCCTTTCAAAGAATTTTTGCAAAGCTATGATGTGGCCTTTTCGATCCTTGGATTTGACTATCATATCATCCACGTACACTTCGACGTCCTTGTGTATCATGTTATGTAATAAGGTAGTGGCAGCCCTTCGATAGGTTGCCCCTGCATTTTCAAACCAAACGGCATCACACGATAACAATAGATGCCCCAAGGCGTGGTGAATGTCGTCTTCTCTCTGTCTTTGGGATGCATCAAAATCTAGTTGTACCCGAAAAATCCATCCATGAATGATAACAAGGCATGCCCCACAGTACTGTCGACTAAGACATCAATGTGTGGTAGTGAAAAATCGTCTTTCAGGCTAGTCTTGTTGAGGTCCTAGAAATCCACGTAAACTCGGATACGACCATCTTTCTTTAGTACCGGAACAATGTTGGCTATCCATTTCGGATACTCGGTTAATATCAGGAATCCATCGTTGATCTGTTTGGCAATCTCTTCCTTGATCTTCAAAGCCCATTCTGGCAGAATTCGTCTTAATTTTTGTTTGACCGGTTTGGCATAAGGGTATAAGGGAATACGGTGCTGGACAATATCGGGGTCAATTCCGGGCATATCTTCGTAAGACCATGCAAATACATCTTTGAATTCTTTTAATAGAGTTATTAGTTGTTCTTGTTCGACTATGGGTAAGAAAGAACCAATTTGAACATTTTGCGGGTTAGTTTCATTACCCAGAATTATTGAGAAAGTTTCTTCAATTATTGGTTGGGCACGCATTTCTTCTTCTTTTTTTTATTAAAAATTTTATTTTTTTGGAAATATCCCCGTCGAATTCAAAATCGTCAGAAAGCGTATGAAATAAATCAAACAAAATAGAGTAACCAGAAATCTTGTTCATTTCATTAAGAATTGAGGGAATCACAAACTCGATAGTAAAAGCGGAAAGAGGTGTGTCAACAGAAGCGCCCTTGATTACATACTCTGACTCAATCTCGAACTCAGGATAAACAATGTGTTCATCACCAGACTCGATAGTCCAATTCTTTACCTCTTTTGTAACCGCATCGACGATAAGCTTGGTGTAGTCTACTGGTGCTCCGAAACCCATCATGAAGCAACCTTGATCAGTCACCTGCAGCTGAGCCATTTTTTCATTAAACAGCACTCCCATGTCAGTACCATCGAGCCTGTCGGCCCAGTCTTTCTCCTCGTCCTTCTTTCCTTCTTCTTTCCCTTCCAATGCCTCTTCCTCCTCTGTGTTAGACAACTGATGGCTGAAAAAGATCTCCAACCCTGGCATCCTTTGATGAGTTTCTTCATCGATCCACGGTTCTGGAAAGCCACAATACGGGAAATCTTCCCCTTCCTTGACGGAGTATCCATTGAGTGCCCTAGAACAATTATCCTTTCTTCCCCTTCTAGGCACTTCCAGATCTTCTTCCCTTGGTTTATACCCAAAACCAAAATGGTGTAAAGTCGGCAATACCTGAATGGGTTCCGGGATTCCTTGCAGTTTACGTCCCAATCGCATACCTAGGAAGAAGGACATTTTCCTCATCATTGTTACCGCTCATGTGTTGACATACCTTTCTTCTTCATTCATTAGCATCTGAACAGCCTGTTCTACATCAAACTAAAAATCACTAAGTAACACATCATCTTCACTATGCTGACCTTCCAACATAGTTGTGCCATCTTCTCCTCTCGGGGGGGTGAATGTTGTCTTCTCTGTGGATAGTTAAAATCGCCCCATTCTTTATCAATTTCAATTTTTGGTGAAGGGTAGACGGTACTGCCTGGATATTTGGGTCATACAGCCACGGCCTGCCCAGCAGCAGATTGAAGGAGGCCGATACGTCTAGCACGTGAAACTCAACTGACATCTCCAGAGGTCCTACTGAAATGGCAAATGACACCAGTCCCAGTACATCCCTTCTTGTGTTGTCAAGGCTCGCACCCCTTGATTGCAGGGAGTGAACTGATTTGGCCTCATCCCTAGGCAGACAGCCGTTCTTAATGGGCAAACGTTCAAGGCAGACCCATTATAAATAAGGGTTATTGGAGCCCACATTTCTAGGCACTTGACGGTGATGTGAAGCAGCTTGTTGTGACTTTTTCCTTCAGCGGACAAATCTTTATCAGAAAAGAAAATGGCTTTTGGTTCGGCGGCTGGCAGAATAAGCCCAATAAGCTGCTCGGGGGTTGCATCTATCGGAACGCTTGCTTTATTCAAAACCCTAAGCACAGCTTGTCTGTGTTTGTGCGAGGCCATCAGGAGCCCCCAAATACTGATGTTGGCTTGCATCTTCTTCAATTGTCTCAATACAGCATCCTCCTCCTCCTCTTGCTCTGTCTGTTTCTCTTTCCCACTTGGCTATCCTCATTCTAACTAAGCTGGTTTAAAATGTCGTCCACTTCTAGTTAGGTGGTCCACGCTGTCTTTGGGATCCCATAATCCCGGCATCACATTATCAGTTTGTCTCACTTCGTCCACGTGCAGAGGGCTTTCGAACGCCCACAAATCATTTAGGTTACTAACGGTTGTCCTTTCCCTTCTTTCCTCGTCATCTTCAATTGCCCATGTATTGTCAATCTCCTCCTAGATGTCTTCTTCGATAAAAATCACTTGCTACTCCTGGGCGGCCCAAAAATCAGTCCATTCTGCCTCGTCTGATTTCAACACGATTCTTACCAGCCAGTGGGACTGCATCTCGTCGACGTACACTACCTCCTCAAAAAGTTGGGGAAGAGTGATTCTATCAAGTGTATGACCAAACCCATAAGCTCGAGTCGGGTAATCCAATGGCCAATCATCTTCTTCAATGCGCTCCTTCTCTTGCTGGTAGGCTTGGATTATCAGTTGATACTATTCCCAAGCATTATCATTCCATTCTTCCATCCTGTCTCGACTGCCTCTAATCATTATAAATGAGCATGCCGTCTGATCCTCAGTTATTAAAACATGAGGGCGTGGTAGGTGTGCTGAACTGATGTGCTGACTCGGGTCCTCCGATTCTCCGAGAGACATGTAATTTATCCTAGCTTGATTCGACAGTGGGTTAGTAGTGACATTCGGCTTTGAGGTAGTTGATGGAGGAGGGATCACTTTGTTGTCAATGAGATTCTGAATCTCATGACCGAGCCTCATACATTTGTCAGTTAAATGCCCGTGGCCTTGGTGTAAGGCACAGTATTGAGAGGCATTGTATCTCGGGGGAAGCGGGTCAGGCACTGGCATGGGATCTAGTACCTTGATGAGTCCTTTTTCTACAAGACGGCTTAAGGCAGTGGATAATGAAATGTTGAGAGGGGTAAAAGTTCTTCGCGGCTGTTGTTGCATTTGCTGACCATCGCCTGACTGCTGAAGGTTGCTTGTTTGATGGGTGGAAAAAGAAGGATTCAAAAGGTTCACCTTGCCCGAACGGGACACGAGGTTAGTTGTAGCGGATTGATTCTGGTTATTTATTGAAAAAGTCCTTCTGGGCTTCTGGCTTGGCTCGATCTTTTTAATATCCCCAGACTGAATTGCATCTTCTAAGTGAACCCCAGCATCAAACAACTGCTCGAACGTAGAGAGTGGCTGCGTGATCAAATAACGCTTCAACGGGGACTGTAGGTTCTTCACCACTATCCTTACTTGTTCTTTCTCAGAGGGCCGATTTGTCATCTTGGCGGCCTTGCCCCTCCACCGGGTCAAAAAATCAACAAAAGACTCTCGGTTCTCCTGCCAGGTCATTTTGAGCTCTCGAGTAGTTACATCCAGTTGGACATTGTAACTATACTGGCTGATAAAAGCTGTTGCTATGTCTTCTCAAGTTCTGGTTTTGGCTAATCAAGGGAGAGAAATCATTTTTGGGCTGCCCCAGAAAGAGATCGGTGAAAGAGCTGAGCCTTCAACTGGTTATCAATTCCCATTGGTGAGAGGGTGCCAGCATACATTCGAAGATGATTTCTGAGATCTCCGGTTCCGTCAAACTTTTTTATTTTTGGCATTTTGAACTTTTTTGGTAATTTAGCATATGGGAATAGGCAGAGCTCCCCTATATCGAGCATATATTCCTCAACTCTCTTGGCTTTTCTGAGGACCTTTTTCATCATGTCGATCTTCTCAATCAGTGCAGATTTCCTAGACTGCGTAGTATTTTTCTCCTCAACTATCATCTGATGAGGGTTTTGTGGTGGTGGTGGAACAACTTGTGGTCCATCGGGGACCTGATTATCATCCCAAAAGTCTTCAGTATTCTCATTCGTGTCATCTGATTATCCATTCACAACAGGGATACGGGCCTGAATTGCCCGGATCTGCGCCTGACACTGCACTTGAGCCTGGGTCTGCTGTTCTACGGCTCGTTGTATATCAGCGATTGCCCTCATTAGGGCTGTCAGATTCACCTCATTTTCTTGCCATCTCAACTAACTGTTTGGGTACCCTATAAAGTCTTTCTGTCACTGTTCTTTTCCAGACACGTACTGACTGTACTTTTTTCGGCCCAATGGTAAACTCACAGAGAACACCTAAATCGTAAAAGCAGAGTAACTAGTATCAGACTCTTCCCAGGCAAACATTTTGGCGACAGGTGGCAAATATCTCAGATTTTCAAAATAGTGAATCATGAGCAGATAAACACGGAGACTGAAATAATGCCCTTGTTGGGCTCGCGCCGGCGGCACAAAAGGATAACTCAAAACCAGAAAGACGGTTAAGAAGGGAAATCAACTAAATTCTAGAGAAAAAGCTCATCTAAAATGGGGAAACGGAAAGCACTTCGGCAGGGAAACAAAGCTACGTTGACTGGGCTGCTTTGACCAAAAAATTCTAAGAAAAAGGGCAGCATGACGGTAGGGAACCAAAGCTATGTTGACCGGACTAGTTTGACCTAAAAACTCTAAGGAAAAAAATGAATAGCATGACGGTAGGAAAACAAGGGTTTGAAAAAAACGAGCCTATGTCAAAAAGGGAAGGAGTGGGGGGAACCAACGACCCGGGAAGATCCTAGAGGGGAAAGAAATCTCCCTAGAAGTATTAAAACGAAACACGGGTATGACTCCGAGAAGAAAACTACGGTAAGAAAAATCGAGTGTGGTGGAAGACAAAACCCGTGTAAGAATCCGAAGGAAAAACTAGCCTAAGTAAAGGGTAACAGAAAATTCGGGTCGAACCCGGAGAAAGAGCTAGCCTAAACTTAATCAAAACAATCCTAACAATATACAAATAAAATATACAATGAAGAAAAACACATAATCCTACTAGGGTTAGCAACACCAAATTAGGGGGGTTCTAAGTTCACTATGTGCAAAAGGCCAGTTTTGGCCAATCGAATGGGGTACCTTCTGAATAGAGCTGGGTATATACCTCCCATGCCTGGAGTGGTGCAGGACATGGTCAAACAGTACGTCCAAACTCTTTTACTGCACCTATGATAGCGAACAGTCAGTACGGGTTATCCGTCTCCCCAACAATCCCCGAAACGAATTAACGTTCAGGGTATCAGGTTGACCAGGTAGGGGGGTTGAAGAACAATGCATATGTATGCGAAAATGCAAATAAAAAATTCTATTAAGAATCAATGAGCTTTTGAGTCTAGCCCTCTTATTCGATTTTGGAAATCAGTCCCCAACGGAGTCGCCAAAAAATACTGTGGCATTGGGATTTAGGGGTTGTTGTGAAAAATGTTCAAAAAATAAGAAATTCAAAGAATGTTTAGAAAAATCTTTTAACACCTTGAAAATCAAATTTTGAAAACTCCTTTTGTTGAAAATAGAGTCGCCACTTAATTTTTGAGAAAAATTAAAAAAAACAAAATTGGTTACTGATCTTTAAAACATTAACCAGAGAAAGAGGGCTCGGGGGCTAAGGTACGAATCGGGGAAGGTGTTAGGCACCCCGTTCACCCAACCATAAGGTTGGCCTCTACTAATCATCATTGGTTTTTTAATAAAATTTTTCAAATGCATACAAATAAAGAAAATAGAGGCAAAGAAAGAACACCTAAAATCAAATATGAAAAATACATAATATATGTACATAGCATTCTGAATTAGAACGAATATGAAAAGAAGATCCTAACGAATATGAAAGAAGATCCTAAGTTCTATGGAATTCAATTTCTAACTAAATGATACATGGCACACTCACACATGTAATATTCACAAAATAAACTAAACTATCATGGTTAAAGCAAAAGAATACAAACATGTTAGAAATTGTTAAAGTCACCTAAACATGATTTGTTATTAAAGGCAAACTAAACTATTCTAAACATGCTTTCAAGTAAAGAGATCAAAACGTGCATTAACATTAACATGATGAATTAGTAAAATAAATGCAAAATAAAATATGCATAAAAAGAATCCTAAAAGAAAGTTACAAAAGAAACTTATGTTAAGATAAAAAGAGGTTAGAAAAATAAAATATTAACAAAATGAAGCCTATTTATTTATATTTAAAATGAAAATAAAAGAAAAGAAAATTATGTTTAAGGAATGAAAATTAGGTAAAAAGACTTTTTATGATTTTTAGAGTTTAATGAAATAAAAGAAAAAGAAAGATAACATAAATGCCAAAAGAAGATAAAGCCACAAAAAGAAAAAGAAAATAAAACTTTATAAGAAAATTAAAGCTAATAATAAAATTAAAAAGATTAAAATACTACATTATGAGGAGAATAAAGCTAATGATAAAGAAGAGAAAATAAAATGAAATAAATGCTAAGGAAGAAAATCACATTATTATTGAAAGAAAAGGAAAAAAAAGAAGTTAGGAAATGAATATTATGCTAAAAAAAGGTAAAATTGAGCACTAAACTAATATTATAAGAAAAGAAAAGAAAATGAACTAAAATACGAATAAAATAAATTAGCCTAACTAAAGGAAGAGAAAAGAAAATAAATACTGAAATATTAAAGAAAAAAAATAGAAAAGAAATGGAATATTAACATTAAATGGGTGTAATATTGACAATTAAAACCATTTTCATATAAGTTCTTGCATTATAACAATAATAACATTGTTAGTCATATTGCTAAATTATATTAGCACTAATTAATGAATAAAAATAAAGAAAAAGACAATGTACTTAGTGTGAATGTGTGAACGAAGCAATTAATTAAGAATACTAAACTGAATGAAGCAAATTAAGTAAGAAACAAGATTAATTATACGAATAAAAGAAATGCGCGAATTGAAATTGAATTTTAACCCGATCGCTCCAAAAGAGAGGGAATGGAGTTAGAAAGATCGAGGATCCAAACAAGGTACCTAAATTGTCGGGGAATCCTCAAGTCGGGAATGTTCTTCGATGATCCAATCCTCGGGTAAGGATCCAAGCAAGACTTCAACGTCGGTCGGAGGTTCGGCAGGGTTTTGGCGTCGGAGCCTGGGATCGCCCGATATATCGGCAGAGTCTCTCTCACTCCAAAATTCCTACTGAAAACGTACGCTGGGGTACGGTATTTATAGAATTCTTCAACCAATGAGATGTTGCCACGCTTTGGGACACGTCAGGCCATTTAGAGTTGGCGGTCGCCACAATCACAGATAGCGGTCGCCATGTTTTTGAAAGATTCCACAAAGTTCTATGGCGGTCGCCATGATGGGAGTTGGCGGTCGCCATGATGAAAGGTGGCGGTCGCCACTTTTGGCTAGAGTTTCTACAAAGTTCTATGGCGGGCGCCATGAAGAGAGTTGGCGATCGCCTTACTTGGGCAGGAAGTTTCGATGGTTTGTCAAAATTTCATTGGTTCGAAGGTTTCGGATTCAAATACCGAGCTTAGATCACTTTTCGAGGATCATACTGAGGCACTATTCCATCTGTTTTCATCATCAGATTTGCCTAAGATTAGGCGGGGTCAAATTGGGGTGTCTACAATGATTAGTAGAGGCCAACCTTACGGTTGGACAAAGGGGGTGCCTAACTGTTAGAGTTGGTATACTGAAAATCATATTTTTAGTATTTAACTTTATTTTTAAATAAAATTAAATTTTCATTTTATGAGAATCTTTATGAGCAATGTATGTGTATTATTTTTTTGATATGCATGGATGTCTAATATTTTGTATAATATTTAATCTGGTATGTAGAGTACGGCTTACACACAGAAGACCAGATTTTAGATTCTTACAGAATATAAGTTTTATGTTAACAGTTTAGATGGAAATGGACATCCCATCGGTACGACTGTGGCACAGAGTTTTAGTAGGCTTGTCTTGGTTACGGAGAACAGATAATAGCGTCGTCTATTAATCCGACTCTCTGTGCCAGTATACTTTGTGTGTATTGAATGAGACATTTGGGGTAATTTATTTAGTACTGACTATTGACTATATAAATTAATTCACACCCCAAGGTTATTGTGAATAGTGCTCATCCTCTTAATCCGGAAATAATTATTGATTTGCATATATTTAATATTCGTTATTTTGAT
>JAUMHN010443846.1:0-32595 GCA_032360265.1 Heliamphora ciliata
GTATGAGGAACGCCCAGTGAGGATTCTGGATACAAAGGAGCAAGTGTTGCGGGGGAGAATGATTGCGTATGTCAAGGGTCAGTGGCTTCATCATGGGGTTGAGGAAGCAACTTGGGAGCTTAAGTCTAAGATGCGTGCTAGATACCCAGACCTGTTTACCTTGTGACCTTGTAGAGAATTTTGGGGGCAAAATTACTTAAGGCGGGAGAGTTGTGAAACCCCAAATCTTGTTATTTTGAATTATTTATATATGTTGACGTGTTTTCCTTCATGTTACATATCATCGATGCATGGTCTATGCTTTGGAGTTGTAGAACATCATGTATAGTTGTGTTTTACACTTTCTCGGACCTTGTTTAGGCTTGTTTGGTTGGCCTTAGACCAAAAGTCCCAAGACCAAAAACATTAGGCAGACACTCTAGGGTTCGGTCAACTGGGCTGCTGAGTTCGGTCGACTGAACTTCTTTTCCTGAGTTCGGTCGACTAGACCAAGAGGCTCGATCGACTGAACTGAGGCGGTTCATGTTTTTCAAGGAGCTTCAGTCGATTGAAGTGACCTCTTTAGTCGACTGAACTGCCTTTTTGTCGAGCCTATATGTATTCCAGGGGATGAATGTTTGGAGAAAAGCTTCTTTCTTCATTTCCTCTCCTTCTCTCTACATATTTGACCCGCCCGAGCCTAGTTTCTGACGATCAGCTTGTGGATCCTTGCTATCTATGCCATTAGCTTCGCGCGCATCCAGTCAGATTCTCGTTCCGACGAGGTTCGATTTTTTAGGCGTCGGGTTTTGACCTAACGAGGTAGGATTCTAGACTTACTGCTGTTATGAGGGTGTTATATGCAATTATATGTGTTTTCACTTGGTAGAAAATGCATCAAATGTCATATTTTCTGTTTAAGCCTTGTTTTTCTAATAGAAAGCATGTTGTTAGCTTTTCTTGGCTTATAGTACTGTATGACATGTGGTAATATGATTTTCAAAGGATTTTCTTGAAAACGGTGGAAAATGGTGATTTTGTGAAAAATTTCAACACCCGGTGTTTTGGAGGTTTGGAGCTCGCCTTCGGGGTTGAGTCACAGGTTTGAAACGTTTTGTGAAAAATGGGAAAAAATATTTTGAAAATATTTTGTTGATCTCCATGTTGATGGATAGATCTATATACATGTATAATGTATTGTTTTGAAAAAATATTTTCATAGTTGAGTTACGGTACTGTTTTTAGAAAATTATCTAGATGTACTGGGATGACGGGTATTTGGCACGAGTTGTCCTCGGTGAAAGTCCAAAAACGTGCGCAGTGTAGGTACCTTTGTTATCCTTCGGGGTAGTTCCCGTAAAGAAGGTTGGTTTTGGTGCTCTTTTTCCCTCGGGTTATCGGGCCCGTAAAGTTAGCTTTTACGTCGTGGTGCTCCGTATAGAATTTGTCATTATCTAGTAGGTCTTAAATGATTCAGTACTGGGTAATGGGCAGGAGTCTATAGTTGTTACCTCTATTCCCTTGTGATGGAGTCGGTACGTAGGACCTCTTTCTTCTTCTTTTCCACGATGGTACATTCTGTGAGGGAACGATGTTTTGGTTACTATTTTTCTTCAACTGTAAAATGTGTTTTGCATTGTTTAAATGCTTGGTTGTGATGGAAAAACTGTTTTGGAGGTTTATAGGAAACTTGGGGTTTTATGACATAAAATCTTTTGGGTTTTGTGGTTGAGTTCGCTTCCACTCTATATGATTGCATATTTCCTGCTTTACAGCTTTATTATCTGTTTCTATTGGGCTTCGGCTCACGGGTGGAATTTTCTGTATAAAACCTTTCTCAGGTGATGATATGGATAATGATCTTGTGTCGATCTAGTGATGCCCGTGCTGACGGATGATGGAAGATTGTAGTAGTTTTCCTTTCTGGTTTGCCTGTTCCTGAAGGCAAGTTTTGTACGCCATGAGGCGATATTCTGTATGCATGTTGGAACTGTATGTTCTTTATTTACGAGAGATATCTTTTGTTGGG
The DNA here is from genome assembly GCA_032360265.1 of Heliamphora ciliata. Taxonomy (NCBI): domain Eukaryota; kingdom Viridiplantae; phylum Streptophyta; class Magnoliopsida; order Ericales; family Sarraceniaceae; genus Heliamphora; species Heliamphora ciliata. Next base: position 2,009 of record JAUMHN010443846.1, read on the forward strand.
TTTTTCATTGGTTTCAACAGGCGGATTTAAATGTATGAAAACCTATATTTTCATAAAAATTGGTGTTTGGTGGATTTTCACGTGACCCTGAATTTTGGGACGTGACATGGTGTATCAAATAAATGTATCCATACCTTGAGTAATCGTCAATAAAAGTAACAAAATATTCAAAACCACCTCTATTCTGGATAGTCATTGGTCCACAAAAATCAGAATGAACTAATTCCAATAGCTCTTTAGCCCTATAGCCTTTGGTGAAAATGGCCTCCTGGTCATCTTTCCCTCTAAGCAGAATTCAATGACTAGAAGTGCCTTCACTTCTAATGAATTCAACGGTCCATTTTCAACCAGTCTATTAATTCTTTTTATATTGATATGATCTAAGCATAAATGCTAAAGATACATTTAGTTCGTCTTAGAAGGTTTCTTTCTCTTACATGGTAAATTAGAAGTGTTACTCAATTCATTCAGTTGCAGTGTTTGAGAGATAGGATTTATAACATACAAATCATCTACCAATGTACCAGAATAAATAAAACTTCTATTATCCTTAAGAACCACATAGTTATTAAAATAAATAAAATATTCGTTTTTAACCAATTTAGAAACTGAAATTAAATTCCTTCTAATGGAAGGTACATAAAAATAATCTTTTAAAGTTAAAATTCTATCTCTACTAAAACGGATAGTGACATCTCCCACTACAATGTTACCACCCTTGTATTATTACCCACGTGTAGGTATATCTCTTCATTACTGAGTTGTCTGGTTTCTTAAAACCTTGCAAAGAATTGCAGACATGATTAGTGGTTCTCGTATCTACACAGCAGGTACCGATAGATAATACCGCGAAACATGTTTCAACAAGTGAATAGAAATTACCTAGATTGTTTAGCTTACCGAGATAAACTGGGCATTACTTCTTCTAGTGTCTTGTCTTGTTGTATTGAAAATATATGCCTTTTAGGTTTTTCACACCATTTTTTGGCCCACTAACTTTTTTGGAATTTGTGCCACCCTATTTCTGAATCTTTTTCTTCTTCTTGTCTTTTTACTTAGAAGTAGAACCCTTTTTAGCAACAAAGGCATTGACTGGCAGCCTAAGAACACCCTCAACTACTTAAAGTTCTTAAAGAAGTTTGGCCAAAGAATAATCCAACTTGTTCATGGTATAGTTTAGGGATAACTGCTTAAAACTATCGGGCAGCAACTGGAGTATGATATCGACCTGGGATTTCCCGTCAATTTTAGCTCTAAGGATCTCCAATTCATTCAGAAGACTAATCATTTTCAGAAAATGATCCCTAACTAGGGTGCCTTCAGCCATATTTGTGTTCGTAAGGGATTTCATGGCCACCTGCCTAGCTGCATGGTTTTGATCTCCAAACATTTCTTTGAGGTTCATTATCATGTCATATGCACTGAGCATAAACTGATACTGATGTTGTAATACATTTGACATGAAAGCTAAAATGTAACACCGCGCTATCTAATCAGCCTTCTGTCACTTCTGATAAGGCCGGGCTTCCTCATCGGTTGTCCCCTCATCAGGCTTAGGTGGACATATCTCTGCGAGCACAAACTTATAATCCTCGGCAGTTAAGACGATATCCAAATTTATTTTTCAGTTAATATAATTTGGTCCAGTTACTTTGTTCTCTTTAAGTATTTTTGTGAGAGGATTGAAAACCATTTTAATATATGAGAATCATATAATTAAAAACTATTAATTATGATGAGCAAAAATTTTGAATTCATTTTAAAATTCGATTCCCTCTACCATTTTTTAAAAAAACTCGTTAGAAGCATGGTACACCTTGAATATCATGCCTCGATGGAAAAATCGTCTACTATTCATCATTCGTCTAGATGGGCCAGTTTCTATTAATTTTACTATCGATACAACATACCATGCCAAATAAAATTTAATTACTGACAGCTTTGATCCTATAAATAATAGTAGTGACTCAGATGAAGAGTATACCATTTTTTATAACTAAGTGTATACCATCACTTAATCCCAAATCAATTGGTTCGCAACAAACCCTTCAGATGGAGAAGTGATCTACACTAACAATTATCAAGAATTATCTCTAAATGAGATCTATACCGGTGATGCCATAATTAATTCCGTCCAATAGAGAGGAAGGCATCTAAGGACAACACACAAAATTAATTATATCACCTACAAACTAGTAATAGAGACTGTGAGATTTATACGTGAATAAATTTCCTCACTTGATTTTTAAAACATTTTTGAGCGTTATAAAAACTGTTTAATTTTAACAAATTCATAATTTCGAAATAAACACACAAGTTATAAAGATTCCGGTTAAAACAAATCTTTTCGTGTTATATGTGTAAATAATAAAATTCTTAATTCTCTCTTTTTATGAAAAATAAATTTTAAATAAAACTTGAGAATTTAATTTTATTATCCAGTTACATATATTAACCAATTTCGAAAAAAGAAATTTATTTAAATTAAACCATTTATCAAGCATGCAATAACAGTGGTTGTCCATATTGTCCAGAATCATACATCCATAACAAAAGTCATCAATAATAATAAACAGGTATATGACAATAAATAAATAGATAATCCAGGCTTCTATGTTCGTTCCAGAATTCCTAAGCTGCCTCTTGATCCCGATGAATCCTTGTTTGCTCACGCATCACAGGATTTGACCTACCCGGTCAAGTCGCTGGGTTCAGGGGCAGCGCCCCTGAAGCCAAGCACAATTCGATCATATCGAAACACTGATCCAAGTCAAAATCTGCAAACATCGTGGCTCGATCCCTGACCAAAACTGCATACTGCTTTGTTCCATCCAAACGGGTTGATCGCCATCTAGACAGTTTTTCACAAGTAGCTTTTCTGTTCGGACAGGCGATGGGCATCCAGACAGGTTTCCTCTAGAACCTTTTCTGTCTAGACAGACATTAGGGTGTCCGGACATAATCCCTCAATAATGATTTCTGTTCAAAAAGACGGTTAGGCATCCGCATGAATTGAGATTTCTACACTACGCATTTTGAACCCTAGCAGCTCAGGTTTTCCATCAGAATAGTTCTAAACACATTAGAACTCTGCAAACTCGCAGATAACGTCGTCGGGGCCTCCAAAAATTATCCAAATCTTCAACTTCAACACGTTAAAGATTACAAACTCGGTTCCTATGCCTTCATAACAGGAGTTCACATTCAGTCTACTAGAGAGAAAAGGTTACATAAGATATTATGCCGCAAATGGAGTTCACATTGATTCTACCACGATTCAAAAGTTGTGGAAACTAAAATCAATCATCATACAGCATGCAATCAAACATACATTTATGCATTACCATAAAGTCGGGATAGAACGTTGCAAAACAAAGGTTAGCACAGTTCTAACCTACTCGAACCCCAGCTCTAGCCTACATGAACAAAGTGTGAATTTTGTTTCTTCGTGCTTCAAACCCTATTTGATTGCCATCTCTTTTTTCTCTGGTTCTCGCAAACACGTGGAAACCCTAAGGAGGCTGAATAATGATTCGTGTCATGGCAGCCAGAGTTATAACGACATATAAATAGGCTACAATAGGGATATAAGGAGTAAATAAAACTCGAGTTTCAAATGTAATTAGGAAAATTCACTTTAACCCAGAAGTAATTTCCTAAAAAAAAAAAAAATAACAAATCATACCACTAAAAAATTGTAATTGCACTCCCAGTCTTATTTTCAAAAATAATTATTCGAGCTTATGTTATTAAATACTTATTATTCTCCCCACGTTAAGATTACAGATACCTGTTGATCAAATTAAATTATTGACAATTATATTTAATTTTTTAATAATTCTTTAAGACTGTCCTCTTAACTTATTTGATATGCCGGATTATAAAATTCACCTGTAGGGTTTGACACGATCAAAATTTGTAAGGTTTCTTAAGGAGGTATATTCAATCTCTTGTCGAGACATAAATTCTGTCAATAATTAATATCTACCATATATGTAATACCGTTATCCACCTCATCGGGATTATAAATAATAAAATAAAATAATAAATACTAAATATACGTGTCTAATAATTATTTTGAAATTAAGAGCATAAGCTCTCATAATAATTATGAGGTGTAAATTAATTTATATAGTCAGTATAAAATTAATTACCCCAACGCGGTCTTGTTCAATACATACAAAGTGTACTACCACAATGAATCGAAACAATTGTCGAAATAATTATCGTTTTTCGTAATTAAGACAGATCTACTAAAATACTGTGCTACAGCATACCGATGGTGTGTCCAATTCCATCTAAAGACTGTGAACTATAAACTTATATTTTACAACAATCGATAATATAATTTTCTGTGTGTAAGTCGAACTCTACACACTAAATTAACTACTATGTAGAGTAAAAGACGCATGTGCACAACATTAAATAAATAATAAAACGCATACATTACTAATTTAGATTTTCATTAAAACAAAAAATTATTTTTACTAATAAATAAAAGAATAAATTACATTACCTCTCTTGAGATTTAAACTTATTATAGGGACCTCTCCCGAAATTACTTGAATGACACTGACCGCCCTTATCAGTCTTGTCAAGCAAATGTCGTTAACAAAAAATGCAATTTTACTATTTTTCACTTGCCTAACCAAAGGGGTTTCTCTCTCTCACACATCAATGATATCATTACAACATATACACACATACATATACATATACATACATACATACATACATACATACATATACAATCGGTTTGTTTGAGTCTAGAGCACTTTGCAACAATTGCTTCGGCAACAGCTGGGTTTAGAGGCTCATTTGGAGATTCAATGAGCCTTAGCATCTTGTGAACAGCTCCAGCTTTAACAATGACAGCTTTGTTTCCACTCAATCCCTAATATTCCCTATTCAATCTCTCTTCACCCCAGAAATCAAAATCTACTTCCCGTGTGTCGACACCGACAAACAACAACCTCCTCTATTGCCGCCGTGTTTTGCCATCGTCGTGACCACTGGACAGTGATCCTCTCTCTTTCTCTCTCGCTCGGTTGACTCCACGCGTAAAAACTCATGGCCATTATCGCAACAAATCTACAAATTTTGCATTAAAAGCTTGCATCAAACCCATAAATTTTATTGCAAAGCCAACCAATTTGAGCTTGCTTGAAGAGAGATAAAAAAAACCAAACTAGATTTGCACAAACTACTTGGATTCGCTGGAGATCTCACATATGTGGGTTTGCGAGGCTGAAATGGGGGAATGAAAATGGTGCGAAAGAATGTGTTTGGAAAGTTATTTTTGTAATTGTTTAGTTGCTTGGAAGCCAGCTTCATTCTACTAAGCTTCTCTCTCTTTCCCTCTCCATTGATTTTTGAAATTTAGAGAATATATATATATATTGCGCTGAAAAAGATTGAAGGCTAAGAAAGATTGAAGGGTTTGGTATATATTGGGCTGCTCGTTCTTCAGTTAAAGATATATATATATATATGTATATATATATATATATATATATAAGTTATTTATTTAGGTGCCATTTGAAAACGTTTATGTTTTTTGTTTTTTATTTTTGTTCTTAAATTTTTCGTAAACTGTAAATGAAAACATATTTGGTAATTATTTTTGTTTTCAAAAAACTATAAACAGTTTTTAAAATTTACAAAATTTTAAAAAAATAAAAAAAATATGTTTTCACTTGTTTTGTAAATAAATTTTAATTAGATTCATCCATAACCTCCAACTACCACTTTTAAACATTTATGCTACTAAACATGTTTTTATTTTTGTTTTTTTATAAATATAAACAAAAACATATTTTTTATTTTTCGTAAATAAAAAATAAAAAATTGTAAACGTTACCAAATGGGTCCTTAAATTTAAAGTTGGAGTTATATGTTTAGATTTAGATTTGGGGTTTGTTTTTGGAGTTTGTATTTGTCTTTTATTATAGAAGATTTGATTTGTATATCCACTGCTTTTTTAAAAAAAATCATGATATGTGACTGTGAGTTGTGGTTTTCAATGTAAGATCTGGATTTTCCCCCATTTTCTTACAAACATGGGCTCATGATGAGACTGATTAAATTATCGAAGTGAATATGAAGAATTTGATTCGAAACGAAGATGATGTTTTGGAAAAAAAAAACCCTAGATTCGTTCTACAGAGAGAGAGAGAGGAGAGAGGAGATAGGAGAGAGAAGAGAATGATAAGGGTAAATTAAAAAAATAATAATATGAATAAGGATAAAATTAAAAATAATATAAAATAATTGTTGATATTAGCATTTTTTATCAAATTATTTAACGGTTATTTAATGGAAGGAGTATATGAAATAAAAAAACAAAGTAGAAGGGAGGGCAATGTCATTTTAGAGATCTCATAGGAGATCCATGAAATAAACTTAAATCTCATAGGAGGTAACTGTAATTTATCCTAAAAAAAACAAAATCAAAAATTCAAACATAGTTTTTAGTATATAACTCTAACATCCTACTGATCATGTGTCTAATTCTATTTAATAGTATGAATAAAAAGCTTATATTCTACAAGAATCGATAATTTGATTTTTTGTTTGTAAGTCGAACTCTGCATACTAAATCACCTACTATGTAGAATAAAAGACACGCATGCATAATATTAAATAAATAATGTAGTATAGATATTACTCATCCATATTCTAATTAAAATAAAAATAACAAATTGTATGAATAAATAAAATAAATATCAAAATTCATTATATAGAAGTATGGTTTTTATATATATCTCTAACAATCTTCCACTTAGACTTAAAGTTATGCTGCCATTCATCTCACTCTCATCCCTTCTACATAATTATCAAAAGTCTTGACCAGTAAACTCTTTGTAAAAGGGTCTAATAGGTTGTTTGTCGATACAATCTTGATTACTGTTATATCACCTCTATACACAATTTCTTGTATCAAATGATGCTTACGCTCGACGTGCTTTCCCTTCTTGTAGGTCCTAGGTATCTTCGAGTTAACAATCGCACTGTTATTATCAAAGTAAAGTGTAATAAGCTGATTGTACTAAAAGTACAACATTTAGATCCAGCAAAAAATTTCTGAGCCAAACGGCCTCCTTGACTACCTTAGAGGCTGCCACTTACTTGACCCCCATAGTGGAATCAACAATATATGATTGCTTGATTCTCCTCCATTTTATGGTTCTAACTTTCTAGAATCCTTATTTGACTTGAAATTCGAGTTTGTATACCTCAAGGGTATTAGATTATCTGCTTAGCAAAGTAACGTATAATCTCTAGTCATTTTCAAGTACTTAGTATACATATGTTTTACTGTTGTCTAATGCTCCTACTTTGTGTTAGATTGATATCTGTAAACCATGCCTATGACAAAATAAATGTCAAGTCTAGTGCAAAGTATAACATACACGAGGCTTCCTACTGCTGAAGTATAAGGAGCTGCCTTCGTTTTCTCTATCTCAGCAATTGTTTTGAGACACTGATTATTGGATGTAGTGATTTCATATTTGAAAAGGAGGAATCCTTTCATGGAATCCTGAATGCTAAAACTGGCAAGAATTATATCAATATAAGTAGCTTGTGATAAGCTTAACATTCTTTATTTGTGATCTCGCAAAAGCTTTTTCTCATGGATCTAACCGGTTTCTCCCAAGTTTTTCATATCAAATTTGCTGGATAACCATACCTTAACTGACCATAACACCCCCACATCATTTCAGATGAACAAGTTATCATCCATGTATAGTACAAAAAACACCACCATGTTTGCATCATGCTTCTTGTACACACATGACTCATCAGAATTTTGATTAAAATAATAAGATTTAATAGCTTAATCAAAATGAGTATTCCAAGACCTAGATGCTTCCTTAAGTCCATAAATGAACTTATTAAGCTTGCACAACATATGCTCTTCATCCTTTGATATAAAACCAATTAGTTGCATCATATAAATGCTCTCGTCATTATTTCCATTAAGAAATGCAGTCTTGACATCCATTTGCCAAATTTCATAAGAGAAATGAGTTACAATGGATAAGAGAATTCAAATAAATTTTAACATGGCTACCAGCTGAAAGCTCTCCTCATAGTCGATCTCTTCTTTCTAAGAAAACCCTTTTAGAACAAGTCTAGCTTTAAATGTTTTCACCTTCTCGTCTATTCCTCTCTTATTTTATAGACTAACTTGCATCCAATGAGTTTTTTTCCCTTTGGGTGGTATTATAAGATCCCAGACTTGATTCAAGTACATGGACTTTATTTTAAGTTTTACAACCTTTTGCCAACGTTCTACATCTTTATCTTGGAATGCTTCATTATAGTTACAGAATTCGATATCGAGTTAATCATGGACCCTGTCATAAGATTCTCCCATATACCAATCGGGTAGATGAATAATCATCCCACTATAACGAGGCACAATCTATGGCTGTGCACTAGAAGTGATATGTTGTGCTAATACTAATCCTTGTACACCAATATCTACATGTTGCTCTCGTTGTGCAATCAGCATGTTGATGGTAGCATCAAGAGCTGGTTTAAGATCAGCATGTGTCTCGATAATCCTCCCACTATGACGAGACAATGAGATATCGATGACACTTTCTTGGGGTACTTCTCTTTGTACTACCGGTACTGGAGAAGTTTGTATTATTCTTTCTTCTTCGAGTTCTTTTAAAATAATTCTATTTATGGCCTTATGATTCATCACATAGTCGTCTTCTAAGAATTGGGCGCTAGTGCTAATAATGACCTTATAATATTTTAGACTTTAAAATAAACCACATTTCATTCCTCTAGGATAGCTAACAAAGAAATAGACATATGTTCTTGATTCCAACTTGTCTATGTTCTCTTTCAATACATGTGCTGCACTACCTCATATTCGAACATGTCACAGACTAGGTTTGCACCCAATCCATAGTTCTGTGGTAGTAGGTATTGACTTAGATGGTACCAAGTTCAGAATGTAAGCTATTATTTTTAACGCATATCTCTAGAATGAATCAGGTAAATCTGAATAACTCATTATAAATCTCACCATATCTATAAGAGTGCTTGCTATTCATCCTTTCTGCTACATCATTTTGCTGAGATATACCAAGTGCATACAATTGGGATGTGATCCCAACTACTGATAAGTAATCTCTAAACTCTCTCAAGTGGTACACATCACCATGATCAGACCATAGTATTTTAAGATATTTACCTAGACGCTTCTATGTTTTTTCCCTATACTCTTTGAGTTTCTTAAAGTATTGGGACTTTCAGTGCATCAAACAAATGTATCCATACCTTGAGTAGTCATCAATAAAAGTGATAAATAGGGTGTTTGCTAAAATTATTAATAGTAGCTTTTAATTTTTTGCCACTAGTGTTAACTATAAGTTACAAGTTTTTTTAAACACCCACAACTTTTACTACAAGTTATAACTACTTTGTTTTCTATTTCAGCTACAAGTTATAATCTTTATCAAACATTTACAACTTCTATTAAGAGTTACAATCTATAAGCTACTAGTTTCAACAATGTCGCATACCACCAAAATACTCAAAGCCACCTCTAACTCAGCTAGTCATAGGTTCACATAAATCAGAGTGAACCAATTGCAATGGTTTTTTAGGTCTATAACCTTTGGTCGAAAAAGGCCGCTTGGTCATTTTTCCTTCTAAGCAAGATTTACAAACTGAAAGTGCTTTTACTTCCAATGAACCTAAGGTACATTTTTAACGAGTCTTATAATCCATTTTAGATTGACATAACCTAGGCGTAAGTGCCAAAGATACTTTTAATTCATTTCAAAAGGTTCATTTCTCTTACATGGTAAATTATTAGTGTTATTCAATTCTTTGAGTTGCATGTTGGAGAGATTGGAGTAATAATATAGAGATCACCCACCAATGAATCATAACAAATAAAATATTTATTAACTTTAATAACTACTGAGTCATTATAATAAACTTAATATCAATCCTTTACCAATCTAGAAACTAAAATTAAATTTTCTAATAGAAGGTACATAAAGATAATCTTTTAAAATTAAAGTCATATCACCACCAAAATTGAGAGTAATATATTTTACTATAACTGCTGCTACTCTTGTATTATTACCTATATGTAGATAGATTTCTTTATCACTTAGTTGCCTATTTTTTTGGAACCCCTACAAAGAATTACAAATATAATTAGTGTCACATGTATCTACACACTAGGTACCAGTAAATAATACTACTAAACATGTCTCAATAATCAGTGAACAAAATTTACCATGATTGTTCACCTTGGTGAGATAAACCAAACATTACTTCTTCTAGTGTCCTGCCTAGTTGCAGTGAAAACATTTGTCCTTGAACTTCTTCACTCCATCCAGAGGCCCACGAACTTGTCACGCCTTAAACTCCAGGTCACGTGAAACACCCACAAGCAACCAAACAAAGCACCCAACCCGAGAATACGCTCTCAATAAAAAAAACATACATGCATTGGATAGAATCGCCAACCGACTTACATTACACGGTTTCAACACCAGAAAAAAATGTAAACATACATGATATAGAAAGAACAAAAAGGAAGACTACAAATCTTTCGCTTCTCCAGCAACCCCGGATCAACCTGCGTGACCGGAACCTGAAAAACATTTCAAATCCCACACCGTGAGCTAAAGCTCAGCAAAAACTAGACAAGCATGCAATATAAACAAAACATGCTTGGAAAATGAGGTGCAATTTTTGACTCTCTTTCAAGCCATTAAACCAATTTTCACAAGTAACAGGAAAGCGATGATAAGAACCATTTTTGACTCATAAGAGCCTTGAACTGCAGGCAGTTCTAAAATGATTTTGTATCACGACTCACACGGGTCGTAAAATCAGTTTAAAAATTGGTTTTAGCCGTCCCACAATGCATTACATGCAATCCATGAACCTTCTCGGACTTTTACCGAAGGACCGCAGCCCCAACTAATGCACCTTTACGGACTTTCACCGAGGGACCTCAGCCCTAACTAATGTACCTGTACGGTCTTTCACCGAGGGACCTCAGCCCCAATGCCTTATTGACCAGAGCCAACGCATACACCTTCTCGGACTTTCACCGAAGGATCGCAGCCCCACCAAATGCACCTTCTCAGACTTTCACCGAGGAACCTCGACCCCATCTAATGCATCGTTAATCAGAGCTAACTTGTACAACCCACGCAACGCATACCACCCATGCAACTCAACACATGCATCCCACAACACGCAACACATGCTACCCGTGCATGCAACCCGTGCAACACACGCAATGCATGCAACCCGTGCAACACACGCAACGCACGCAACCTGTGCAACACTCACCATGCACGTAACCCGTGCAACACATGCGATGCAGAAATAAAATTAGAGTTTTATATAAACAAGAGCCACATATCCGTCCTACAACATGTAAGAATAAAACTAATCATAATTCTATAAACATAAAAACATGTATAAACTTCACATCATGACAGCACCCGTCACATAAATCTACATCCACTAACATACAATCGACAACCCTCACAACCAAGCCTAACCCGGAGGCTAGCTCCAAACCCTACAAATCACGAGTTCACAAAAACACCACCTTTTTTTCCAAAAAGAACATCGGGCCCAAACACGCCCCACACCCAACGATCAACAAACACCACGCACCTAACCGTGCACCAACACCCGCATCTAACCATGCACGTCACCCCCGAGGACGACACCTAACAAACATTTGAGGCCACGACACGACCCTCGAAACCACAACACAACCAATTGAACCCCAAAGAAAATCCCACAGTTTTTCGGTCGACTAATCCCATAAATCAATCAACTGAATACCGTTAGAAACCAATTGGAAACTAAGGATCCAACCTGGTCATAATCCAAAATATGACACACCCAACACGGCTAACACAAACTCCAACACGCCCAACACGGCTAACACGAACCCACACACGCCCAACACGGCCAACACAAACTTCCACACACGCCCAACACGGACACACATGCCCAACACGGCCAACAAAACAAAACACAAACAAATTTCCAAGAGACAAGAAATTTGATAAAAAGTTCCATAAGAATGAAAAATAGGCTTTTCCCAAATATTTGGCCAAAAACGGGTGAAAAACGATTAAGAAATTTTGACATACCGTCACTATTTTGATCATAACTTTTTCTACAAAAAGAATTTTAATGTGAGAGAAGTGTCATTGGAAAGAAGACTTTTGTGGCTTCAATTTCAATACGAAAATGACCCAATTCCAAATCCGGATGAGAGAGATACATCTATTTTTTTAAAAAAATTCAACTAGTGAAAAATAGACCGCAGGCTAGACCGCTGAATTGGTCTGTCTAGCGGTCAACAACCCGAGAGCAACCCAAGACCGCCCTCTAGACAGCTTGAGCGGTCCCTCAAGCGGTCTTACACCAGAAACTGATCTGTTTACCAAATTTTGAAGCTTCTAACCGTCCAACAACCATCAACAACCCTCCAAACTCAAAATCGAAGCAACCAAACTTTCTTTCAACCTCCTAGGACATACAAAAACCCAAAACTGTCACCGAAACCTCAAAAGAGACCCTTAAACCCCGTTTCCATCCAACCGAAATCGACCAAAAATGGTTTTAAATCAAAATCCCATTACATAAAATGGTTTTTCATGTATTTTTAACCGGTAGAAACACTCACTTTTACATATAGCACCCTTATATGACATGAGAGATAGGATCCTACCTCATTAAGTTAAAAACTCGATGTCTCAAATCACGTGCAAAATCGAGCTTCGCCAGAATAAAATTCTGTCCGGATGCACGGATAGCCCACCGTGCCAATCACAAGAATCCACTGTTGGATCGTCGAAAACCGAGCCTCGGGCCCCCGAGAAGTTAGAGGAAGGAGAAAACGAGAAAACTTAGCTTGTAAGTTTTGAAAAAATATCTTTTAAAAATATCTAACGCCAGATATTTGTAGACCACAAAAATATCTTTTTCTTAAAACCCGCGTCACAGCGCCCAACGGCTCCGGGAACCAACTCTACATGCATATCTAAGCCCGATCATGCATCAAAACGCATATAAACTTGCAACAACGAAAACACTAAATGCGCGTCGAAAAACACCAAAAAAGAAAACGGGTCAGGGTCTTGCAAAACTACTTGAGGAGATTCACCATTTTTCTAAACATTTTTCTGCTTCTTCTTGCCTTTCGACTATAAAGTAGAATCGTTTTTCAGCAAAAAGAGCACTAACTGGCTTCCTAAGGATGTCCTCAGTTGCTTGAAGTTCTTTATACAGTTTTGCCAAGGTAAAATGTAATTTGTTCATGTTGTAATTGAGGCAGAACTGTTTAAAAGACCCAAGCAACGATTGAAATATGATATCGATATGGCTCTCATCATCGATCTCAGCTCCAAGAATCTCTAGTTCATTCAGGAGACCAATCATCTTCATAAAATGATCCCTTACTAGAGTGCCTTTATTCGTGGTTGTATTCATAAGAGATTTTATAGCCATCTACCTAGCAGCACAATCCTGATCCTCAAAAACTTCTTTGAGGTTCATCATCATGTTATAAGCACTTGGCATAAACTAATGCTAATGTTGCAGACATAGATGCCAGAATTAAACCGCACCATTTTTGGACGCAAGACTGTCAAGATTTTTATTTTTGTAAATGATTATCTAAAAAAATTAAATGAATAGGCAAACGCCAAAAATGAGCTCTAGATAAAAACTTTTGTTGACGAATGATCAAAATAAAATCCGTACATCCAAAGTTAATTTAGAAGAATACATTTTTACCGGTCGAATCTTCAATTATGATTTCAATCCAAGTTGAAGCTCCTGTCAAATCTTCTACTATAATCCCTTATGCAATTTCTGAATATAGTGTGGGCTACGAACTATTGAAAACTCGTACCGGTAGAACCTGGACAGCTTTAGTCTTAGAAGGCAAGTTATGAAGTTGGTTCAGCCTACTTGCATATTTATAGAGCTACAACGGGGACCTAGAGAGTAATTATGAGTAAGACTTCCAGTGAAACATAGACACGTATCAGTAGTTTTCGCAATTAAGAAAACTTCGTAGCGGTATCTGCAATTATAAAAAACCAGCAACGATTTCTGTAATTTTCATAAAACACTGAATTATAGTTCACACCACTAAAAAATTATAATTGCACTCTGATTGATAATCTCAAGGCCATATATTATTGAGCTCCTATTATTAAATACTTACCATTTCTCCCCACGTTAAGATTCCCGTTACCCATTAATTAAATTTAATTACTGATAATTTAATTTAATTGGCATCTTGATATTCCTTAAACCCTTCCGCTTAACTTATTTGACCGCTGGATAATCAAACCAACCTGTAGAGTTTAGTCCGGTTAAAACTTATAAGTTTTCTTAAGGGGGTATCGTCAATCTCGATCTTTCGAAACGTGGGCTTTGTCAATAGTTAATATTCGCCATATAAATAATACCGCTCTCCAACTCACAGGCAATATAGACCCATATAAGATCGCACTCTCTAATGAATCAAAACAACGAATATTAAATATACACAAATCAATAATTATTTTAGGATTAAGAGGATAAGCACGATTTATAATAATCTTGGGGTATGAATTAATTTATATAGTCAATATAAAATTAATTATCCCAAATGTCTCGTTTAATGCACACAAAGTGTACTAACATAGAGATTCAGAACAATAGATGACGCTATTATTTGTTTTCTGTAACCAAGACAAGCCAACTAAAATTCTGTGCTACAGTCGTACCGATGGTATGTCCATTTTCATTTAAACTGTGAACATAAAATTTATATTCTATAATAATCTAAAATCTGATCTTTTGTGTGCAAGCCATACTCTACACACCAGATTAAATACTATACAGAATATCGGATATTCATGCATAACATTAAAAAAATGATACACATACATTGCTCATAAAAATTCTCATAAAATGAAAAATTAATTTTATTAAAATTAAATTAAATACTAAAAATATGGTTTCAGTATACTAACCCTAACAATCTCTCACTTATACTTAAACCCATACTACCATACATCTGACTCCCATACTTTCTACATGACTATCAAAAGTCTTAGTCGGTAAGCTTTTTGTAAAGGATCTGCAAGGTTGTCTTCAGATGTAAGATCTATGTCTGAATAAAAATCTGAGTTTGTGTACCCCAAAGGTACTATACTGTTTGCCTGGTAAGTTAACATATAATCCTTAGTTCTTTTCAGGTACTTGATTATATTTTTTACTGCAGTCTAATGCTCCTACCTTGGATTAGACTGATATCTGCTAACCATGCCAACGGCAACGCAAATGTCGGGTCTAGTACAAAGCATAGCATACATAAGGCTTCCTACTGTCGAAGCATAAGGAACCATCTTCATCTTTTTTCTCTCATCAGGTGTCTTAGAATACTGATCCTTAGATAGAGTGATTTTATGCCTGAAAGGGAGAAACTTTTTTTTTGGAATCCTGCATGCTAAAACGAGTAAGGATATCATCGATATACTTTGCTTGTGATAAGCCCAACATCCTTCGTTTTCGATCTCGTACGAGCTTGATCCCAAGGATATGACTGGCTCTTTTCAAGTCCTCTATATCGAGCTGCCCGGATAATCATACTTTAACCGTATATAATATCCTCACATCGTTTTTTATAAGCAAGATATTATCTACATAAAGTACTAAGAAGATCACCACACTTCCGTCTTGCTTCTTGTACACACATCACTCATCTAACTCTGATCAAAATCATAAGACTTTATGACTTGATCAAACCGAGTGTTCCAAGACCTTAATGCCTTCTTAAGTCCATAAATGGATCTTTTAAACTTATACAACATGTATTCTTGGCCCTTTGCAATAAATTCGTCTAGTTGTATAATATAGATACACTCATCAAGATTTCTGTTAAGAAAAGCTATCTTAACATCCATTTGCCATATTTCATAGTCGAAATGAGCAGTAATAGATAAGAGAATCCGAATAGATTTAGGCATGAGTACCGGCGAAAATATTTTCTCATAATCGATTTTTTCATTCTAAGTGAACCCTTTAGCAACATGCCTAGCTTTGAAGGCTTCAACCTCCCCGTCTGCTCGTCTCTTCTTGTAGATCCACTTGCATATGATGAGTTTTATCCCTTCGGGTGGTTCTACAAGTTTTCAGACCTGATTGGAATACATAAATTCTATCTTTGAATTCATTACCCTTTGCCAAAGATTTGTATCTTTATCTTGAAGTACTTCATTGTAGTTACAAGGTTTGGTATCGAATTCTACCGAGATCTTGTCAAAAAACTCTCCCAAGAATATATACCGATTAGGTAGATGAATAATTCTCCTACTACAACGAGGTACTACTTGTGTTTGCGTACTAATAGTAACACATTGTGCAGAATCAGAACCCTGTGCATCAGCACTCTGTACTTGATTTGCACCTGTCCCGATAATCCTCCCACTACAATGAGGTAATGGAATATCAGTGACTTATTCTTCCATTCGATTAGTATTTTCTCTCAGGTCTTCCAGAATAATGTTGCTTTTGGGCCTGTTATCCATAATATAATCTTCTTCTAAGAATCGGGTATTGGTGCTAACAATGACCTTTTGTTCCTTAGAATTATAAAATAGACCACCCTTCATTTTCTTGGGATATCCCACAAAAAAATAGACTTCTATCCTCGGTTCTAACTTACCCGTATTTTCTTTCAGCACATGTGTTGGACACCCTCAAATTCGAATGTGTTTTAAACTAGGCTTACGCCCGGTCCACAATTCTGTGGGAGTAAAATGTACTGACTTAAAAGGTACCAAATTCAAAATATAAGCCGCTGTTTCTATAGCGAGTTCCCAAAACAAATCAGGTAAACCTGAATAACATAAAGATCATCCACCAATGTATCATTAGATGTGTAATTCATTTTAGTTAGTTGCAGTGTAGGAGAGATAGGAGTAATAACATAAAGATCATCCACCAATGTATCAGAACAGATAACCGATTTATTATTCTTAATAATCACAGAGTTATTAAAATAAACCAAATATCCGTTTTTAGCCAATCTAGAAACAAAAACTAATTTCCTTCTAATGGCAGGTACATGAAGACAGTCTCTCAATATTAAAACTCGATCTCTGTCAAAACTGAAAGTGACTTCTTCTACTACAACTACTGTTACCTTTGTATTATTATCCATATGTAGGTAAATCTCTCCATCACTAAGTTATCGAATTTTCTAGAAACCCTGCAAAGAATTACAAATATGATTAGTGGCTCCCGTATCTACACACCAAGTACCAGTAAATCACACCGCTAAACATGTTTCCACAACGAGTGAACAGAAATTACCCTTGTTGTTCTGCTTACTGAGAAATACGAGGCATAACTTTTTCTAGTGCCGTGTCTGGTTACAATAAAAATATCTGTCTTTTGACTTTTTCATACCAATTTGTGGCCCACTAACTACCCAGAAAATGATGTCTCCCTGTTTCTGAACCTTTTTCTTCTTCATACCTTCCAGTCTTGAGGAAGAATCTTTTTCAGAAATAAACACATTTTCTGATATTGAAGGAATACCATTGATAGTTAAAATTATATCCAAGTTACTTTTTCAGTCAACAAAATTTGGTCCTATAAGTTTGTTTTCTTTGAGTATTGAAGCAAGTAAGTTGAAAGTCATTTTAATCCTAAGAATCACATAATTAAAAAAAATATTAATTATGATGAGTAAAATTTTGAATTTATTTTAATTTGATTTTTCCTACCATTTTAAAATTAATTTGCCAGCAGCTTGGTAACATGAGAATAATATGCCTCGTTGAGAGGACGTCTACTATTCTTCATAAGACTAGACATGCTAATTCCTTTTGATTTTACTATCTAGACAACTGACCCTGCTAAGTAAAATTAAATAGCTGGTATAGTTTCGGTCAACTATATAATAGCAGTGACTCAGTTGGAGACGATGCTATTATATACAGTTAAGTGTTAACCATCATCTAATCCCAAATCAATAGCTTCGTAATGAACCCTTCAGTTAGAGAATTGATCCAAACTAACAATTATCCAGAACTATCCCTAAAAAAGGTTTGTACTGGCGATACTGTAATTAATTTGTCCGTTGGGAAAGAAGACCTTACGGCTGACACGCATAATTTATTGCATCGCTTACAAACTGGTGATAGAGACCGTAAAATTTATCTGTGAATAAATTTTCTCTCTCACTTTGATTTTTAAAATATTTTTTAGGGTTATAAAAATCTATTTAATTAAAATAAATTTATTAATTTTAAAAATTACACGATCTGAAAGAATCAAACATCTTTCTGTGTACACGATTTCAAAGATTTCGATTTACCAAACCATCTTTTCGTGTTTAAATGCGTAAGAAATAAAATTTAATAAATGCACAATTTTTTCTTCAGCTTTTCAGCTAAGGTAGTGATTAAAATTATTTATTTATTTTATTTTTCGTTCCGCATTTTTTGAAAAATAATAATTTATATCGAATAAATATTTTTTCATTTAATTAATTTAAAATCTAAAATTAATTCTCACATTTTTCTAAAATATTCGATTTTATGAAAAATCATCTTAAACGTGATATTTTGTAAAAAAAAAAGTATATAAAGTTTTTCCATTTAATTAAAATTAATTAATTAAAAAAACTTAATTTTATTTTTCATTATAAAATATTTTAATTAAAACAGAATTTTCGAATTAATTAAGTTAACAGGATAAATAAAACAAATATGCAGTCATCAACGCAGTTCATATATATATAAACATAACATGCATATATTCCGATTTTATGATCCAAGTAAAATACTAAGGTGTTTCAGTCTCCCTAAGAGAATCAGTTATTTCAATCCATGTTCGCCTTTGATTCAGTATGTTGATTGCATCAGATTTTCCTGATACTATCTGATAAATATTGATATATCATATCAATCTCGTATACATTAGAAAATCAACACAAAATAGCCTTGGGAGAAAGAAACCATAGGCCACCACTAGTCACCATCGGCCACCACCAGTCACCATCGGCACCGCCCTTATCGCCACCTTCAAGCGGCTCTTGCCGCCTCATCCAAGCTCCATTTTTTACGAGCTTTATACAGTTAAAAAACTCTCAAAATATGAGATTTTTCTATTAAAAAATATTCTAAAAAATTATCCGAAAAATGGTTAAAAAACCAGCCTTAAACTGCTGCATTTAAGGCTGATTTTTCTATGAAAAATCTTCTCGATAAACTGCTCGAAAAGAGCCGCCAACTTAAAAAGGTCAAAAAATCGTCACCGACAAAGCCGCAAAACCAGACTAGTTTGATGATTTTTCCTAGCTATTTTTATGTATTTTTACGCTATTTTTTATTCATAAATACTGCAGAAAAACTCACCAAAAAAATCATTTGAAATAATTAAAAACTTACAGCAATCCGTGGCCCGTTAAAACCTGAACCACCACCAGTGCCACTTCGGTTCTTCGTGTTCTTGGATATGTTCAATCTGTTCTTAAATAATCTAAATAGAAACTAGCTATTACATTGATCCTATGTCCCGAAAACTCACATTCGATCTATCACAATCAACCACAGTTATTAAAAAAATAATCATCATTCACACCATTCAATCAAACATGAATAATAAATGACGATCATAAAATCAGAATTAGAACGCCTACAAAACAATAGTTAGCACAGTTCTAAAACTACTCGAGCCCTATAACCATTAATGAAAAATAAAACGACTCTGATACTAATTGTTGGAAGCAACACTATTAAAATCTTTATTTTTGTAAACGGTTATCTGAAAAAATTAACTGGACGGGAAAACGCCAAAACGAGCTCCTGATAAAAACTTTTGATGATGAACGATCAAAATAAAACCCGTACATCCGAAATTAATTTAGAAGAATACCTTTTTACCGGTTGAATCTTCAACTATAATTTGAATTCAAGTTGAAGCTATTATCAGATCTTCTACTGTATTCCATTATGCAATTCCCGAACGTAGTATGGGCTACGAACTATTGAAAACTCGTACCGGCAGAATCTGGACAGCTTTAGTCTTGAAGACAAGTTATAAAATGAGTTCAGCCTACCCACATATTTATAGAGTTACAGCAGGGACCTGAAAAGTAATTATGAGTAAGACTTCTAGTGAAACATAGATATGTATCAGCGATTTTCGCAATTAAGAAAACCTCATAGCGGTATCTGCAATTATGAAAAACTAGTAGCGATTTTTGCAATTTTCATAAAATACTGAATTACATTTCACACCACTAAAGAACTATAATTGCACTCTGACCGATAATCTTAAGACCATATAGCATTAAGCTCCTTTTATTAAATGCTTACCATTTCTCCCCACGTTAAGATTTTCGATACCCGCTAATTAAATTTAATTACTGATAATTTAATTTAATCGGTATTTTGATATTCCTTAAATCCTTTTGCTTAACTTATTTGACCGTCAAATAATCAAATCCACCTGCAGGGTTTAATCTGGTCAAAACTTATAAGCTTCCTTAAGGGGGTATCGTCAATTTCGATCTTTCGAGACGTGGATTCCGTCAATAATTAATATTCGCCATATAAATAATACCGCTATCCAACTTACCGGGATTATAGACCCATATAAGATTGCACCCTCTAATAAATAAAAACAGCGAATATTAAATATATGTAAATTAATAATTATTTCAGGATTAAGAGAATAAATACTATTCATAATAATCTTATGATGTGAATTAATTTATATAGTCAATATAAAATTAATTATCTAAAATATCTCGTTTAATACACACAAAGTGTACTAGCACAGAGAGTCAGAGCAATGATAACGCTATTATCTATTCTACGTAGTCAAGACAAGCATACTAAAACTCTATACTACAGTCGTACTGATGGTATATCCATTTCTATCTAAACTGTGAACATAAAACTTATATTCTGCAAAAATATAAAATCTGATCTTCTATGTGCAAGTTGTATTCTACACAACAGATTAAATATTATACAGAATATTAGACATCCATGCATAACATTAAAGAAATGATACACATACATTGCTTATAATGATTTTCATAAAATAAAAAATTAATTTTGTTAAAATAAAATTAAATACTAAAAATATGATTTTCAGTATACCAACCCTAACAACCATCTGGTAAGCATTTTCCACTTCCGATAAGGTTGGGCATTCTATTCAGTTGCCCGCCATCGAATTTTGGTGGACAAATCCCTATGAACACATATTTGTACTCTTCCACAATTAGAACAATGTCAAGTTTTTTTTTTCTAGCCAATGTAAATAGGTTCATTCGATTTTTTTAATATAATGGCGAGTGGATTGAAATTCATTTTAAAACCTGATTTACATAATTAAAATAATAATTATAATGAGCAATAAAAAATTTAAATTCCATTTAAAATTTGATTCTCTCTACCATTTTTAAAAGAACTTGCTAGATGTCTATCATGATGAGAAGGTCGTCTACTATTAATAGGTCATTGCCTATTAATTTTACTAACTAGGTAATCGATCGTGTCAAGTAAAATTAAATAACTAATTTAGTTTTGGTCCCATAAATAATAGTAGCGACTCAGATGGAGATGATATTATTATTTATAACCAAGTTTATACCTTTACTTAATTCTAAATCAATTGTCCTATAATGAACCTTTCAGATAGTGAACTGATCTATACTAACAATGATATCGAATTATCCCTTAAGGAGATTTGTACTAGTGATTCTATAATTAATTTCGTTCGATAGAGAGAAAAGTACTAAGACCAACACACAAAATTAATTATATCACCTATAAACTAGTGATGGAGACCATGAGATTTATACATAATAAATTCTTTTACCTACTTAGTTATTAAAAATTTGTGAGGGTTAAAAAATGATTAATTTTAAAAAATTCAAAATTTTGAAATAGACAATACATTATAAAGAGTCTCGATCATTCCATCTTTACGTGTAAAAAATATATATGTAACTAATACATTTTAAAATTTTCACAATTTATGAAAAATAATATTTTAAAAAAATTACAAAATTATTTTTATATTCCAGTTGCACATATATAAACAATTTCATAATTATGATTTTACATAAATTAAACACATAGCTTAATATGTGATCTAAGTTAAAAATTATTATCCATGTTGTCCAATGATTAAACAAACATATGATAATAAAATCCATATACACATTTTATTAACAAAAAAAAAAAAGAATACTAGCTATGGTCATAATAAAATCAGGATTTTTTAAGTTGTATTTTGATCCCGAGTCATTCGTTTCACCACGCCAAAACCCTAGATTTGTATCAAAACTGCCGATTTGTGCCTCCATCTAATGCCTTCAACACCCTGAAATCAGCGCCTGTTTCAGTATGCTGAGACCTTCACTTAAATGATTGAACTTGTTAGAATTACATTGATTGATCTTATGGCTCCATATCAGGAGTTCACATTCATATGATACGAAAACAATATTATTACAGCAGATCCTATGCCTCTAAATCGGAGTTCACATACTACTGAATTTGAAAAAAATAATAACCACCACAAACAAACATCGTGGAAAACAATTACACACAAAATAAACATATAATTCGTGTGACCATACCGCGACCAGGACAAAACGCTGTAGAATAAAGGTTAGCATAGTTCTAATTCTACCAGAAATCCATAGCATGCAATGATCAATTTTTTTTGGCAACATGCATCAGTTTAATATATATGCAGTATCAAAGAGGTTCTGGCACTGCTTGTTGGGAAAACGAATCCCATGAACTAATGACAGTGCATATAGATTATACCGAGAAAAAAAACAAGAACCCTAGAACCGATTAAAATCCATATAGCGGAACAAGAGTTATACCTTTGAGTTTTCTCTAATTTGATCTCATCTCAGCAATTGAGCTAAAATCTCCTAGATGAATACACAAATCAAAACTCGATTGCACCTTATCCCTTAGGGGCTCCAATAACTCATTTTTTTTACTGTTGCTAGCATAGCATGGTGGCTCCAAGCACTGCCATTGAGCCTGCTCAGCATAGAAGACACCTTGAGCATAGTGGTTTGGCTCCTACTTAACTTGAGAAAGATTGAGAGGAGCCTTTCCAGTCCCAATCGAAGGAGGGTAGCGAGGCTTCCAAAGCATGGGCTTTGGAGTTCACCTTGTACGACTAGCTGCCCACCACCGATAATGTTATCGGTGAGAATAGTCAAGTCGCCAAGGAGCTGATCCGCACATTGATGCTCCCAAATGATGTAGCTGAGCATCACCATGTAGATAAAAAAGACTTGTTCCTTCGCCTGATGCAACTCAGCATTTAGGTAACTAATTTTTATCGTGAGTTTCCATCACGTGTGTTTTTTAATACTAAATTGTCGTTCTTTCATTTTGCAGCATTACAGCATGGCAATCTACTGTATGAATGCCATCATGCTTTGTTCTAGAAAGCTTGGAACCTGACAAAGGATCTGGGGCTTGCCAATGGCAAGGGAAAGGCTCCCACCATCGGCTCTGAGGTCAAGGGAGAGCTTGTGCTAGCAAAGGGTTTGGAGCTTACCAAGAGCTCGAGCTGACAAAGGGCATAATCGAAAGCCTCGAGGATAGTCTTGAGGATGCTTGTGCTAAGGTCAAGAACTTATGAAAGATCTAAGTTGACATTAAGTCTTTGCACGAAGCTTGGGACAATGAAATGTGGCAGAAAGGCTGGGATGAAGCTGAAGAACAAGCTACCAACGAGATCCTTTTTGTTCAAGATGAGCTTTATCAAGCTGGCTTTAAGGAAGGAATGAGAAGGGTTGTCGTTCCAGCTGAATCTCCCATCTGGTCCGAGTTCCTACTCTTCTTGATGCTCCCAGCCAAGGCCTGACAACAACGGACTCCTGAGCTCACCCTTTCACTTTTCTTTTATTTGTTGATCTTTTGAGCTCCCAGCTAATGCTAGTGTACATAGAGCTGAGCCCATTTTCTTTGTATGTAACAACTAATATGTGAAACAAATACCTTTTTCCATTACATTTGTTATTCATATGTTTGTTTTGAATATTTCTAACTCTAGATGACTCTAGGTGATTATGTTGGTCATCTGTTGCCTTCTCGTTTCTTAGGGTGGCTTTGACTTCGCTAGTCAAGGTTTCCCCCAGCTAGCTTCTATCCTTTGAGGCTATCTACTCCCTAGGATTGCTCTAAACTAGTAGATTGGGATCGCCTTTTGGTCGGATTTTTCTAACCTTTAGGACATGGGGTCATTCTAACCCCTTTAGCTGAGATCACTCATGGGTAGGTTTTTCTAACTGGAGTTCCACTCCTTGGGGGTTTATCTAACACTATGGACACGAGATTATTCTCACTCCGCTCTGTCAAGATCGGTTTAGGTTAAGCCCTTCTAGCCTCTGTAATACGGGGTTATTCTAACTCCACTTTAGCCAAGATCATT
This sequence comes from Heliamphora ciliata, assembly GCA_032360265.1. Taxonomy (NCBI): domain Eukaryota; kingdom Viridiplantae; phylum Streptophyta; class Magnoliopsida; order Ericales; family Sarraceniaceae; genus Heliamphora; species Heliamphora ciliata. The sequence continues at coordinate 26,522 of JAUMHN010443846.1, forward strand.
TTTGGTTAGGTTTTTCTAACCTACTAGAATTTTTGTTTCTCAAGGTTATTCCAACTCAGTTAATCGAAGTCATTCCTGGTTAAGCTCTTCTAATCCATGGGGACTCATTTTTCTAGAGTTGTTCTAACCTTAGTATTTGCACCTAAAGCGGTCATTTCACCATGCAAACTTCTTGTCTTTAGAGAAAGATAAAAATTCAAATGCGAGCTTGGTTGAAAGATAGTGCTTCATTGATATAAGGATTACAATGTTGTCAATGATAAAAGATGCGTAAATTGGCTTTATTCCATATCCTCTGACTCACAATATGTTTTTGATATGGTACAACCCCTTCCAGCTTGGTCCTAGTTTTCCCATTCATGGAACTTTCGTGCTTCCCATGACCTTCCTAAGAACTAGGTCCCTAATCATGAATTCCCTTGGTCGGACCTTTTTGTCATACTCTTTGGCTATCTCTTGCTGATATGCTTTGACCCTTACAAGGGCCCTCTATTTTTTCCTCTAGTATGTCTAGGTCTTTTGATGAGACTTAGTTATTACCCTTCAGGGTGTAGGTCTCGGTCCTCATGGTGGGGAGTTTGATTTTCAAGGGAATCATTGTTTCTATTTCGTACGCTATGGGGCAAGGGGTTTCACCGGTTAACCTTTGTGGCATAGTGTAGTAGGCCTATAATATGTGGGGAGTTCATATAACCACTTTCCTATCGTCGTATCTAGCCTCTTCTTGATTTAGTTGAGGATGATTTTGGTTCGTCGCCTCGGTCTGCCCGTTACATTAGGGAGTGTTGGAGGCATGACTACCAAAATCATTATTTTTACAAACGATTATCTGAAAAAATTAACTAGACGTGCAAACGCCGAAATGAGCTGTAGAAAAAACTTTTGATAACGAACGATCAAAATAAAACCCGTGCATTCGAAGTTAATTTAGAAAAATACCTTTTTATCGGTCGAATCTTCAACTACGATTTGAATCCAAGTTAAAGTACATCTCAAATCTTCTACTGTATTCTCTTATGCAATTCTTGAATGTTGGGTGGGTTACAATCTATCAAGAATGCGTACCAGCAGAACCTGGACAACTTCAGTTTTGGAAGATAAGTTATGAAACTGGTTCAGTCTACCCGCATATTTATAGGGCTACTGTAGGGACCTGTGGAGTAATTATGAGTAAAACTTCCAGTAGAACACATACAGGTATTAGCGGTTTCCGTAATTAAGCAAACCTCATAGCGGTATCTACAATTATAGAAAACTAGCAGCGATTTCTGTAATTTTCATAAAACACTGAATTACAGTTCACACCACTAAAGAACTATAATTGCATTCTGACCTATAATCTTAAGATCATCTTGCATTGAGCTCCTGTTATTAAATGTTTACATTTGTCCCCACGTTAAGGTTTTCGATAACCGCCAATTAAATTTAATTACTGATAATTTAATTTAATCGGTATCATGATATTCCTTAAAACCCTTCCGCTTAACTTATTTGACCGCCAAATAATCAAATTCACCTGCAGGGTTTAACCCGGTCAAAATTTATAAGCTTCCTTAAAGAGGTATCGTCAACCCCGATCTTTCGAGACGTAGATTCCATCAATAATTAATATTCACCATATAAATAATATTGCTATCCAACTTACCGAGAATATAAACCCATATAAGAGCGCACCCTCTAATGAATCAAAATAACGAATATTAAATATACGCAAATCAATAATTATTTCAGAATTAAGAGAATAAGCACTATTCATAATAATATTGGGGTGTGAATTAATTTATATAGTCAGTATAAAATTAATTACCCCAAATATCTCGTTCAATACACACAAAGTGTACTAACAAAGAGAGTCAGAACAATAGATGACGCTATTATTTGTTCCCCGTAACCAAGACAAGTCTACTAAAATTCTGTGCTACAGTCGTAACGATAGTATGTCTATTTCTATCTAAACTATGAACACTAAACTTATATTTTGCAAAAATGTAAAATCTAATCTTTTGGATGCAAATCGTACTCTACATACCAAATTAAATATTATACAGAATATCAGACATCCATTCATAACATTAAAGAAATAATACACATATATTGCTTATAAAAATTGTTATAAAATAAAAAATTAATTTTATTAAAATAAAATTAAATACTAAAAACATAATTTTCAGTATACTAACCCTAACAGGGACAAGCCGAGGTGGAGTTGTAGAACTCAATTCCCAGCTCAACACGGAAGCCTCTAAAAATTCTTCCATTGAACTGAGTTCCATTGTTTGAGATCAAAGCTCGGGATATTCCAAACTTGGTAATCATGTTCTTCCAGACTAACGTCTTCACAACCATTTCTCTAATGTTGGTTAGGTTTTTGGCCTCTACTCACTTGGTGAAGTAATCAATAGATGTTATCATGAACAACAAAACGAAAACTACCACTATTCTGTTGGCTAATGGATAAATGACGAGAATTTATGGCATTTCTCGCACCTCTTCATGTAGCCGCGTATCTTTTTGCATTTAGAGCCACCCGTATTCTTAGGATATGGACCTATGTGCTAGTTATCTTCTGTCGGTGTGGCTCTTACAATTTCCCTTGTGATCTCGAACTAGAGCCTCGCTCGATTGCAAGGCTTTTCTCCTCGCTCGGTTCGATGCTTGGTTTTGCCAGGTAATTTACCACCACTATTCTTTGTTAGCATACATCATATAAGCTGAGGCTAGCTCTGCTAGGGCGTTTGTGTGGCTATTATTATGCCGATCGGCTTGTTCGATTTGAATTATTTTGAACTGTTTCAGCTCTTCCTTGGACTTCTTTAAATATATGGTAATTCTTTCACCTCTGGCTTCGTATGATCCAATTAACTGATTAACCACAAACTACAAATCATTATAGATTTCTAATTCCTCTAACCCAAGGTTTTTAGATGCTCTCAAACTAGCTAGAAATGCCTCGTATTCATCTTTGTTGTTTGAGGCCTTGAAACCAACCTTTAAAGCTTTTTCCAAGATGATTCCTTTTAGGAGGTCAGGACTATCCCAACTCCAGCTCCCTTGTTGTTCAATGCCCCATTGACCTACAGTTTTCATATTCTTTTGGGGATAGGTCTTAGGGACCTTTCTTTAATTCTTGAGAGCTTCTTCGGCCAGTTGTTCGTTTTCTGCCAAAGTTGCACTTAGGGCGAAATTGACGATGAAGTCTGCCAGGACTTGTGTTTTGATTGCCGTTCTCAGCTTGTTCTGTATGTCATGCTCTCCTAACTCTACTCCCTACTTGGAAATCTCCAAATGAGGCCTATCTTTCCTAAGAATGTCTTGAGGAGAAATTTTATAAGGACCATGAAGCTACTATGAGAGCATACGCTAACTTTTTCAAGAGCAGATACCTTCCGTCAGAGTTTGTTAATATCTTGCTGACGTAGTACACTAGTCTCCATTGTTTCTCTATTTCTCGTATGAGCACGGTGTTAACTGCGTACAGGGACATGGTTAGGTAGAGGTATAGCTTCTCCTAGACTATCGGTGGAAAGGAAGGGGAGGCCAGGTATGTTTTGAGTTGCTCTAGTGCTCGACCGCATTCCCCTCTATTCACTTGAACTTAGAACCCTTTATCAGCGTCTAGAACAAGGGTTGACACTCGTCTAGTGGACAACTAATAAATTTGTCTAGTGGATGAGATTGTGTTTGTACCTTGAGGAACCGAAACTCCTTTTTATAGAGAAACCTAACGAGATGGCCTCAGCCACCTGCATCCTTACTTTGATGCCCACCGCCCTAGAGGGGTTGAGTGTTATCGTGGATGCTAGGGTCAAATTAGCTGCCATTAATGTAGGATCTTATGACCACGCCATTTTCATTAATGATTTATATCTCGGTGATGCTTTTCCCATTTATACTCTATGGTTCGGTCATGCTCTCATTAATGCCATCCAGTTGAACCACACCACCTCCATTAATGCTCATGAGGTTAATCTTTCACGTTGTTTGCTTTGCCTCCTAGTCTCAGCCAAAAGAAGGCTTGGGCATCTCGACTCAACTCTTTAGAGGCCATGCTATTCTAGCCCAGTCCGTTGGTGGTTGGGCCAGACCCGTTCGAAGATCCAACCCGTTTTGGGTCCAACCACCTTCAATCGGTAATGCCAAAATTAAAATGGGTGGAAAACTGTGATGTTATTTTAACTAGCTGTGAAAGAAAAGTGGTGATGTCCAACTCATGATGATAGTTTTTTGTCTTTTATTTGCCTTATTTTTTATAGTATGTTTTGATAATGCTCCCCTGTGTGGAGGTTTGTGATTTTCTGAGCGTGGAAGTTTGGTTTTTTCCTATGTAAGGGTTTTGGTTTTTTTTTTATATAGGTAGAGGTATAGCTTCTCCTCGACTACTGGTGGAAAGGAGGGGAGGGGAGGACAGGTAGGTTTTTAGCTGCTCTAGAGCTTAACTGCATTCTTCCATTCACTTGAACTTGGAACCCTTTATCAACATCTAGAACAAGGGCTGACACTTGTCCAGTGATTAGCTAATAAATTTGTTTAGCTTCATTCGATAGAGTTTCTAAGATGAGATTGGTTTGTACTTTGAAAAATTGAACCTCATTTTTATAGAGAATCCAAGTAGTCCTCTGGGCGAGATGGCCTTAGCCACTTGCAGCCCTACTCTAATGCCCACCACCCTAGAGGAGTTGAGTGTTGTTATGGATGCTGGGGTCAAATTGGCTACCATTAATATAGGATCATACGACCACGCCATTCTTATTAATTATTTATATCTCGATGATGCTTTTTCCTTCTATACTCTGTGGTTCGGTCATGCTATCATTAATGCCATTCAGTTGAACCACACCACCTCCATTAATGCTCATGAGGTCAGTCTTCCACGTTGTTTTTTTGCCTCCTAGTCTCGGCTGAAAGAAGGCTCGGGCACCTCAGCTTGGCTTGGCTCTTCATAGGCCTTGTTGTTCTAGCCCAGTTCGTTAGAGGTTGGGCCAGACCCGTTTGAGGATCCAGCCCGTTTTGGGTCTAGCCACCTTCAATTGGTAACACCAAAATTAAAATGGATGAAAAACTACGATGCTATTTTAGCTAGTTGTGAAAGAAAAGTGGTGATGTTCGACTCATGATGATAGTTGCCATTCTGTGTGGAGGCTTGTGATTTTTTGAGCATGGAAGTTTGGTATTTTCCTCAGTAAGGGCTTTGGTTTTTCCTACGTAAGGGTTTTGGTTTTTTTTTTTTTTCTGTGCAAGGGTTTCCTTCTCTATGCGCGAAGCCATTTTTTTGGGAGAAAATATCTTGTTAGATATGATATACATATTTGATTGACTTAATATTAAACTATCGTTTGTGTCACATGCTATGCATATGTAATTTTTAGTTTATTATAGTAAAAATGTTAAATTATAATAAACATGCTAAAGAAAAAAAAATTAAAGTGAAAGGAAAAAATTGAAATAGTTATAAATTTCTAAACGAAAATCAAATCAGTTGCGAAAAAATAGTGAAATGGTGTGATTTTCAAATTATTATATTAAAATCTTAAACTAAAGTTAGTTATATTAGAAAAGGTATTTTGGAGAAAAAAAGTCCACATATTTTTATTTTTAAGTAACACATGCTCTTCCTTAAGAACATCTCCGACCTAAATCTTTAATGGAAAGAATCAAAAACAATGTTTTTAATCAAAAAGTGAATTAAAAGAATGATACTATTCATTTGAACACCAACCACATCTCTATTTTTATCTCTAAAAATTTCGTCCAATATTAGTCTCCAATATTTCTCTCCAAACCCAAATCGGTAGCTTATTCTGGCTATCTAAGTGGCTAGCTGGTTTAAATTGTCAGTTGAAGGGTGGCTAGTCTATCCAAGGCCACATCGGTAGCTTGAAATAGCTACCAGGGAGGGTAGCTTGATTAATTATTATTTATTAATTTTTAAATTATATTAAAATATATTTAGTATTAGTCTCATTTTAAAGGTGTCACGCCCCAAACATTCGGGTCACACGAAAGCCCACCAAAACATCCATTTAAGAAAATAGGTTTTACAGTTGGAAATCAAATATAACATCTGAATAAAATTC
>JAUMHN010443847.1:0-11223 GCA_032360265.1 Heliamphora ciliata
TCAGGAATCAAGAATAGAAAACCTAAAAAGCAAAGCTTTTCAGTATAGATTCCTAACAGTCGGCGACTCAGAGTTATGGTGGGTAGACCAGACCACCGCAGGCCAGGGCTTATGTTCTTGCTGATCGCAGTGCTTCCAAAGTACCAGTTGCATTTGATGCTGCAGCTACTCTGGCCATGATCAGAGGTACTCTTCTAGTCTTTAGATCATGGGCCAGTGTGCTCATCGACACGGGAGCATCACATTCTTTTATCTCTTCTGCTTTTGCATCTGCATTGAGGTTACAGATAGACCCGTTGGGTAGTGCATTGAGCGTAGAGACCCCAGTCAGTGGGAATCTGGTGTTGAGTAGAGTTTTCAAATGTTGTGAGTTAGGAGTCTCCGGTCGTTGTTTAGAGTTTGATTTTATCATTCTAGGTATGACCACGTTTGATGTCATCCTAGGAATGGACTGGCAGACTACCACCATGCCTTCATAGATTATGAGCGACAGAGAGTGTCGATCTGTACGCCGGAGAGTGACTGCTTCTACTTTGTGGGTGATCGGGATGAGGGCTTGGTGTCTATGCCCGGTGTGGCTCGGGTTCGAGGAAACTTGGGTTTCCTCTTTTCTGCTCTCAGGTTGGATGAGCTGGGTGAGGTTCGAGGGGAGCTACCCCCTGTGGTCCGTGATTACCTAGATGTCTTTCCTAATGATTTGTTTGAGTTGCCACTGAGCCAAGATGTGGAGTTCTCTATTGATCTTATTCCTAGAGCTGCTCCCATCTCTATGCCGTCATATTACTTTGCACCAGCGGAGTTGCAAGAACTCAAGGTGCAGTTGCAGGAGTTGCTAGACAAGGGGTTTGTGCGGCTGAGTACATCTCCGTGGGGAGCTCCAGCTCTTTTTTCAAAGAAGAATGATGGGGCTTTGAGACTATGTATAGACTACAGGAAGCTGAACCAGGCAACAATGAAGAACAAGTACCCTATGCCTAGGATTGATGACTTGTTTGATCAGCTGAAGGGATTGCATTACTTTTCGAAGATTGACTTGAGGTCAGGGTATCACCAGCTGAGGATTAGGGACGAGAACATAGAGAAGACCACCTTTCGGACTTGTTTTGGTCACTATGAGTTTCTAGTCATGTCGTTCGGCTTGACAAACGCCCCTACGACATGTATAGGTTTGATGAACAGTATCTTCCACCCTTATTTGGACAGTAATCATCAACAATAACAAGAATATACTTCTTCCCACCTAGGCTTTCGGTTCAAGTTGGACCCATTAAATCCATATGCAAAAGTTTGAGAGGTCTTGTGGTAGCAACAAGATTGGTCTTTTTATGCGGACATTTTATTTGTTTTCCTTTTAAACAATCACCACAAACAAGGCCCTTACCACTGGCCAACTTAAGAACCTCCTTTATGGGTTCCCTTCCTGTTATTTGAGACACATCAACAAAGTTAATGTGACCTAATCTTTGGTGCCACATCTTAACCTCATCAAGCAATATCCTATTGCACACATTATCAGATTTAAGGACTATATAATAGCAATTATCAGAAAATTGAGTACCCTTAATAATGCAAACACCAAAAGAGTGAATGATAGAATATCTATTTTGTGTGAATTGAACATTATGCGAGTTATCACAAAATTGTCCTATGCTCAAGAGGTTGGCCTTTAGGCCCTCCACATATACAACATCTTCCAATCTAGAAAGGCCATTGGACATGATCACGCCTTTTCCTATGATCCTTGGTTTGTTTCCATCCCCAAAAGTCATATTCCCCAAGGGTATTCCTCAAAAGAGACAAACAAAGATTTGTCCCCGGTCATATGTCTTGAACACCCACTGTCCAAGTACCACAAGTAAGTATCATGAGTTTTCAAAGCAGTGTGAGCAACAAGGCAAATATTTTCTTTTCTTTTCCAAAAATGGTGGTGAGATTTCTTAGTGGAAAACTTAACTTCTTGTGAGTTGTCTTTCTTATTCTTACGAGCAGGGGGTTGAGGAAACTTATGACTCGACCTAATGGGCTTCATGTTTCTAAGATGAAAGGAACTACCAACAACTTTGGCCAAGTGATGTACTTCATCAAAAAGGTGGGAGGATTGTTTGGCAAGGTTATTAAGATGATCCAGAAGATGGTTATCATGACTAGCCAGATGAGCTTTGGGTTGATGCATAAGTCTTTCCAAGATGGATTAACCATTAAGAGGACTTCTAGAGACATTCTTGTTCATAAGCTTAAAGAAATTAAGCTGTATGTGGCCTAAAACACCGTAGTTATGACATGTGGGCATACCATTTTTCTTACGGACAAGTCTCTCACTCTTGATACCTAGACACGGAGGGGTGGATGACGTGGAAGTGCTAGAGGCACTAACAAACACATTTTTTTCTCAGGATCACCTGTAGTCTTAGGTTTCAAGGATGGTGGGTCTAAGTACCCTAAACCACTCTTATTTCTAAAAGAGGAAGGCAACTCACTGATCAGAGAGCCTGTTTCACTTCTCTTCATCATGGAGCTAGATTCAGATAGGTCTTTTTCAAGTTCAATAATCTTAGACTTAGAAACTGTCAACTCACCTAAGTATTCAAGTTTCTCTTTCTCAATGTGAGCAAACTTATTAGATAGGTTCGCTTTGTGAGTCTTAAGATTCTCAATTTCTATGGTCTTTTCACTCATTTCACTTTTCAGAAAGCTCATTTCCTTCTCTAGAGTTCTAAACTTTACCTTGTTTTTCAGCTTATCTTACTTGAATTTAAGACACTCTTTGACAAGTTCATCATAAGCTTAATGGATGGATTCAATCTCATCATCATCATTACTCTCACCTTCTTAACTAGACTCATCTAGGGACTCGGTGACTAGGGATTTACCTTCAACACAACCTATATGGGAGGAGTCACTATTGATGGGCAAATTAGAATGGTCAAAAGGTCTTATGGTGGCCACTAACACAATAAAATAGGATTTGTCGACCTTTTCCTCGGACTCACACTCATTCGTTTCTTCATCCTTACTCTCATCATCCCAAGTGACGGTAAAGCTCTTTTTCTCTTTCTTTTTACGGGTGTTGGCACACTCGGCTTGAATGTGACCAAACCCATGCCATTCGTGACACTAGATCCCTTGGGGTTTCTTGGAACTAAAGGAGGTACTCCGTTTGTCATTACAACTTGGAGTGAACTTCTTGTTGGAAAAAGACAACTTAGGGGAGGAAGAGTTGGAACTGTTTCCTTTTTGAACCTAACAAACTTTCAAAATATTTTAGCAATCATTGTCAACTCTTCTTCATTAAAATTCTCTTCTTCATTATTGCCCTCAAGGGTGTCAACATGGGAGGATTTCAGGGCTATGCCTTTACTAGAGCTAGATGAGGTTTTCTTAGAGGACAGGTGGTTGGTTTCATAGGTTTGAAGTTTACCTACCAGTTCTTCAACCTTCATAGAGTCAATGTTATGACTCTCTTCTATGGTGGTAATTTTAGGCCTAAACTTCTCTGGTAGGAACCTACGAAATTTATGGACAGCCTTTGAAGATGAGAGAGGCTCTCCTAGACCGAAAGGAATTTACAATCTCACTAAGTTTGCCATAAAATTGGTCAAAGGTCTCATGGTTGGTCATACGCAACTCTTCAAACCTAGTGGTCAACTTTGGAGTTTAGCGGTCTTCATGGTTTGAGTGCCCTCATGCGTGACTTGCAAGATGTCCCATAGCTCTTTAGTGGTGTCACACTGTGAAATCCGACTAAACTCACTAGGACTAAGGGCATTGTGAATAGCATCTAAGGCCTTGTAGTTATAGTCAAAACACTCATTGTCAACTTGGGTCCACTCAATGTCAGTTTTCAACCTAACAACGTTGGTAGTGGCATCTTCAATAGTGGGGGCTTCGTATCCGTAGAGAACAGATCTCCAAATTCTAATTCCCATGAAATTTAGAAAAGTCAAGTTTTGGTTCTTTTAATGACAAAGATGAAAACCAAAAACACATCTACTAAATACACAAGAGATTTAACGTGGAAATATTATGGTATACCCCCGGGATAAAAATCACCGCATCAACACACAATAATCCACTATGAATCAATAAGGGTACAAGAAACACAACGAGAAAGGGATTACAACCATTACCCCAATGTAGACTTAACTCCGCTTCTTGACTTAGCTCTCCGAGCACCTTCTCAATTCATAGCAACCACGAGCTCAATAACCCGATCTCCGAGTTAACCCGGCTGTGTGTGTGAATGAAGACAAGGTGAGTGTATATGAAAAATGTGATTTTATAGAGAATACACAACCTAAGGTGTTTGAAACACTCTTAAATGCACTTAAATACACTTAGTTTCCTACAAAATGGAGTGAAAATGGAGTAAATTCTTACTACAAGAAAATATACTTTTGCTGACCAAATATTTACTCGGCAAAAGTTATTGTTTGGTCGGCAAACCCTTTGCCGACCAAATTTTTTGGTCGCCCTTGTTGTCGGCAAAGGGTGGTCGGTAAAAACTTTCATCGACTAAAATCAGGTTGGTTGCCAATTGTAGTGACCCGGACCCTTGTTAATTTCTTGCTAATTTACTAAAACACATATGTCATGATCCGTGGGGATGTTTGGGAATAGCCATGCATGAAAGTTTATTTTTGAGTTTGTATGTATTCATTTGTGATAGTTAAAGGTGGAATTTGGTAGAAAAACGTAGTTCGATGACATATTGTGCGTGTATGGTTCAATTACAGCCCTAGCAAGCTGGAATTGCAGCTCAAGGTTGACTGCTCGAGCGGTGTCCTGACCGCTCAAGCGGTGAGGTGGCCGAAGGTTTTCTGGAGTGTGACCGCTCGAGCAGTGGTGGTCCGCTCGAGCGGACTGTCGCGGACCTGATATTTTAAAAAGGGGCATGGACCTTCTTTTTCTCATTTCCTCCTTATGTCTCTCTCTCTCTAAGCAAGGGTGAGTGTTAGGATTTTGGTTTGAGAGGAAATAGAGACTCGTTTGGCTTCTTGGAGTGGGTTTCTTTGCCTTCCTCTCGGTGGTTCGACCGTTAAGGACTCAATCTTAGCCTTGAAGACATTGTTCTCACCACGTGGTTGGAGATTCAAGCGATTGGAGCTCATCTGAGGCTTTTCTTATGGATCTAGCATTAAAAGGTAGGATTCAAGACTTTCTTTGAATTTTTAAGTGATATGTGTCGTATTTTCAAATTTGTGAACACAAAGACGTAAAGTTTGTGATTTTCAAAACCCTACATTTGAGTTTGGTGATAACTAGGATTAAATCTTGGATTTAGGAAGGATTTAACATTAAGCTATCTTGACAGTGTTCTATCTTGTGTTTGGAGTGAGAAATAAGAATTTAAGGTTTGCGTTTTGGGGTTGAACAATGGAAATTGGGGCTTTTGGGTTTAAGGGTGTTGTATGGTGAAATTGACATGATGAATGGTTAAATTGATGGTTATCATAGCCTATTGTGAATTTAATTCCATATAGTTATGGAACGTATATTGATATCAAGTTATAGGTGGGATTTATTCAATAAAACTAATACATTTGTGAATTGAAAGCCACGTGATAAATAATTCAGTTTTGAGCCTAGAATAATAGAAATGTGGATAATAGATTTGTGAAATGAAATGGGTTGGTGAGAGGGACCATTTGGGTCGGACTCACATGTGTGTTGTATTATGACTTGTTAAAAAGGACCGATTTTTGAATTATTTAAGGTTGGACACGAGTTGCTCCTCAATGAAAGTCTGAAAAACTGCGCAGATTAGGTTCTCTGCCCACCGGCTAGCAACCGGGAAAGGCCGTATTTGGGTTCTCTGCCCAGCAGCTGATGACCGAGAAAGAACGTAGATGGGTTCTCTGCCCGCCGGCTAGTGACCGAGAAAAGACATTAGTCGCATCGGGGTATAGAACGTACCGTTACCTCACAGGGTCTGTGTGGCCTAATTAAGTGTAATGCTACATGGGTCTATACGCTCGTCTGATACCGGTGCCTATGATTTCGAACTTTGAATTGGTGAAACATGAAATGAGTTAGTAGAGCGTGTGTATATGTGTGTGCGTAGTAATGAATTTGGGTTAGAAATGCCTCAACTTGGTAAAATGATAAGATGACTAAATGGTTTCGGTTAATTAAAGATAATAAAATTGATGAATTACTGGTAAAGGATAAGTAAGTTGAATTTTTGGGTCTATAAAGATGAGTATTCCTATGGATATGAAAGGGAAACGCGGAGTAACAATCCTTTTATACGAAACCCGGTTATGCATGGAAAACCTATTTCAAAACAAATGCTGTGATGTGATCAAGTCTATTTGTGCATCCTGCATAACCATCTTCGCATATCATGCATGTATTCAATTTTAGTCTTGTTCCTACGAGTTTCGGCTCTTGTTGTTTAACAACATTTCAAGTGACGGTGGAAAGAAGGCCATGGAATAAGACCAGTGGTCGATAGCTTTTTTGGAAAGTCAATAGGATTACATTATTTCTTTAGATAGTTAAATTTTGAGAAATGAAGATGTATAGATGTAATCCCTTTTTTAAATGGTTGGATTATTGTAATTTTGAACCAAGAAACTGATGTTGTAAGACCTTAGGGTCACACCTTCATGTGATGCATGCATGTGAGGACGTTATCATTTTGATTGAGTTGGGTGTTTTGATCTCTCAAGAAATGGTTTGACTGAAATGTCCAGTTCATAATGAATGACAATTTTATTCTCAATTACGTATTTTCTTTTCCTAGTTTTATTCTTTCAAACATGTCTAAGAAAATCAATCATTTGAATCAAGTTTCCAAGGATATAATTGCTTTTCACAGTTTTTAGGCAAAGACTCTCGGGTGTGTCATCGCTCGAGCGGTGGGGTGTCCACTCGAGCAGTCTCTGCTGGATTTCAACGTTGAAAATTATTTTGAACCAGGTTTCTCATATTTGATCTAGAAGCACAAATGGGTTATTTATAGACATGGTTTATAAAGAAAAGGTTTTTACATTGAGTTAGTTCCAAAATTATATTTGGTTTATATTAAAATGGAAGAAGGTCGTTACAACCAATGATCCTAGAGTTTTTCCGACCAATATTGTAGTCGGCTATACATACTTTTGCCGACAAACTTGATTAGTCGCTAAAGCTATTTGGTCGGTAAAGAAGAGGCATTAGCGACCAATTATTTAGTTGGCAAAAGTGAAGGGACCTTTGCCGACAAAACCATTTAGTCGGCAAAGGTGTTATTGGCGACCAATAGTGTCGTCGGCAAAAACATTTAAATTTTTTGAATACCTTTCGCCGCCGACAAGTCCCTTTGGTCGGCAAAGGTGTTATTGGCTACCAAATAGTGTCGTCGGCAAAAAATTTTAAATTTTTTTATTACCTTTCTTCGACAAATCCATTTGGTCGGCAAAGGCGTTTTTGGCAACCAAATAATGTCGTCGGTAAAGACCTTTAAATTTTTGATACTTTGCTGACCAAATTATTTAGTCACCAAAGGTTATTTTCTGCAATATAATATTTTGGTCGGAAAAAAATTGATAACGATAATTATTATTAATATTATTAGTTATAACTCCATTAAAAAAAGCACTAACTAATACAAATAATTATCAATTCATGAACTAAACTTGTGATCAATATATAAATAAATTTGTAATCAATAATTTATATATATTCAAAGCGATACATAATACTTATTGATCATTGCATCACAAAAGTTATTTTAGAGCAAACTATTGACAATTCATAAAGTAAACATGTAACCTGTGTGCATACAAAGATTAATAAAAAAAACTACCATTCATTTTAAAATTATAAATGTTCTGAAAAAACTTAAATCATATAAACCACCACCTTAATGCACTCTTAGTACGCTCATCAAATAAAACTTCAATAGACAGAAGTATCAAAAAAAAATTAAAATTCTTTACTCATTTCTGACCACTAACTTCAACTAATTTAACAATCCCAATCTCTAATCATACTGCAATGTCAGGTTTTATAAACAGTTGATGATACTCAGCAACAGGTGTTTTCCACTCATCTAATAGATCCATGCCCATCATCTCTTAAATCTTCCTCCAAGCTGTGCTGAATTCTTAGGCTGCATCAATTAGAATATTGAACTATTAGCAAGTGAGAGTATATCTCATCTTTTTTTTTTCAAAGAGAGTATATCTCATCAATCCTCTAAAGAAACTCTTGAACTCAACTTATTTTAAAAATCGTTGCATTCCAAACTTTTGAAAAAAATATTCTAAGTGTAAAACCCAAAAAAATTCGACAGAGTTTCTTCCATTTTTCGGATAATCTCAAATTATCAGATGACCTGTCAAACGCAAACAATAGAATATACTTAGGCACAGCCTAGATCTCAAAATCCAATAGAAATTAAAACTACTTACTAACTATTCGTTTCAGTTTTATAAATATTACACTAATCTCAGAGAGAATTAAACCATACAGTATTAAACCATACATGAATCAATGTGAGTGTCGGATTGGAGTACCGTTGGTTTGTACAAGTTTGTTTAGACAATAGTGAGGTGCTCATGCAATTTCCCAAGCCGTTTAGTGGCTGTTTTTAGTTTTTGCCCCCCGAACGGGCCATTTTTCTTAACTTTTTCACATTCTAAGCTCCAAGACTCTACTCAGGTGTCGGATTGGAGTGCCGTCGGTTTGTACAAGTTTGTTTAGACAAGAGTGAGGTGCTCGTGCAATTCCCCAAGCCGTTCAGTGGCTGTTTTTAGTTTTTGCCCCCCCGAACGGGCTGCTTTCCTTAACTTTTTCACATTTTAAGCTCTAAGACTCAACTCGAGTGTCAGATTAGAGTGTCATTTGTTTGCATAAGTTTGTTTAGACAATAGTGAGGTGCTTATGCAATTTTCCAAGTCGTTCATGAACAAAATCATATACATGGACGATCTTGCATGAGCTGTGTTAAGATGCTTTGGAGCTGATCTATTTATTTTTGTTGCGCTTCTCGTTCTATCTGGTCTCTCTGGCACCCCTCACGGAGTGCATCCACCTCAAGTTTTTGTTTTTCAATCTCTGCATCACGTGCTCGTGAATCAATATCCCCTCTAGAAGAAGATGAAGACAGCTTTGGTCCCACCCCAAATCCTCTAAGGTATCCCATCTTCTCCCCAAGAACTGTCCTAAGAATATCTTAACCACACATTTAATTGTTTAAATAACTTCTGCATTCATAACCGGAAGGGCATATAAGGAAAAATACACCATCTCCATGTCCTAAATGCAGTATCCACTTGCTGCTACCTAACTACGAATGCTTTTCCATATTTTGGCTTTGGTTTCCAACTCTTTCAAAAACACACTATCACAATCTTCACACACTATGACTAAAACAGGTTCTTCTTGTTTTTTTTTCTTCATCTTTTTTTTTTCTTTTTTAAGTAGCAGTAACAGTTTATGAACTTGGTTGCTAGATGAGGTTGATTTTATCTTGATTTTAGTTAGACAGTTAGACCCATGAAGATGCTCACACCTAATTTGGGATTGATCAAGCCATCGCAGATCAAAAAGAGCTTCGTTTTATACAAGTTTCACTTTTCCACACCACACATCAGGTTTCCTTCTCAAACTCTCACAATTTGCCTAATTTTCCAAGGTTGTGAAATAGCTGAAGTGCTTTTGGGATACAAAAGGAATTACCAAAAAGGTGAATTGCTGTTGGGTTATAAAGTGTTGAAATTTGTGAACATTGTATGCATAAAGATTTGTTGTTTATTTAAATAATGAACAACACATAACTTCTATGGTCTATGCATAAGATCATTGTGAAAATAAGAAGCACCCACAATTTTGAATCATAATCGAACAAAAGAGTCTCAAGGAGTTCGATGTACCTATATAAATAGATCAAATGACTTGCAGTCCCTTGCATATATGCTTGAGGCAAAACCATGCTTGGCTTAGTGTTGACACAATGAGTGAACATTCAATGCATGTGTCATCTGTTTTGCTTTTGTACATTCATGAGCAAAAATAAGGTACTTTTGTGTCAACACGATGTGAGACCCCGAACCTTGTTAATTTTGATATATATAAATGCTGACGTGTTTTTCCTTCATGTTATATATCATCGATGCTTGGTTTATGTTTTGGGTTGTAGAATAGCATGTATAGATGTGTTTTAAGCTTTCTCAGACCTTGTTTAGGCTTGTTTGGCTTGGCCTTAGAACACCAAAACCGAGACGAAATAGTAGGTTGAAAACCCTGAGGTTCGGTCGACTGGACAGCTATGTTCGGTTGACTGAATAACTTTTTTTGAGTTTGGTCGACTGAACCAAGTGGTTCGATCGACTAAATTGTGGCAGTTTGTGTTTCTCGAGGCACTTCAGTCGACTGAAGTGCTCTCTTCAGTCGACTGAACAGTGTTTTTGGCGTGCCTATATGTATTCCAGCCCCTGGAATGTTTGGAGAAAAGCTTATTTCTTCATTTCCTCTGCCTTCTCTCTATATTTTTGACCCTCCTGAGCCTAGTTTTCGACGATCAGCTTGTGGATCCCTATTATTCACGCTGTTAGCTTCATGCTCATCCGATCTGATTCTCGTTTCGACGAGACCCAATTTTCAAGGCATCGGGTTTTGACCCAACGAGGTAGGATTCTAGACCCTACTGCTGTATTAGGGTGCTATATGTAATTGTATGCTTTTTCACCGATAAAAATGCATGAAATGTCATATCTATGTTTAAACCTTGGTTTTTTAGGTAAAAAGCATGTTTTTCGCTTTTCTTGGTTTAGTACATCATATGACATGTGATTTATTATTTTCAAAGAGCGTTCTTGAAAATGATTGTTTTTGTTGGAAAATGGAGGATTTTGATGAAAATCTCAACATTTAATGTTTTGGAGGTTTGGAGCTCGCCTTCGGGGTTGAGTCCCAAGTTTTGAAACGTTTTGTTGAAAATGGGATAAAACTTTCTGAAAATGTTTTGTGCGATCTCCTTGTTGAAGGATGGATCTAAATACATGTATAATGTATTTTAGAGAAAAAAAAAGGTTTTATAGTTGAGCTACAGTTCTATTTTTAGAAGATTATCTAGACGTACCGGGATGACGTGTATTTGGCACGAGTTTCCCTTGGTGTAAGTTCGAAAATGTGCACAGCGTAGGTACTTAGTTCCTTTGGGTTAGTCCCCGTAAATTGAGACAGATGGGTGCTCAGCTCCCTCGGGGTCATAACCCGTAAATTGAGTGGTTACGT
>JAUMHN010443858.1:0-11223 GCA_032360265.1 Heliamphora ciliata
TATTAACAAAGTTTCTTCAATTATTGGTTGGGCACGCATTTCTCCTTCTTTTTTTATTAAAAGTTTAATTTCTTCGGAGATATTCCTGTCGAATTCAAAATCATCGGAAAGCGTATGAAATAAATCAAACAAAGAAGAGTAACCAAAAATTTCGTTCATTTCATTGAAAGAAGAGGGAATCACAAACTTGAAAGCATAAACAGGGGGATGCACAAACAGACGTGCCCTCAACCACAGACTCAGACTCAGAACAGACCACATGCACATCATAGGACTCTAAGGTCCAATTCTTCACATCCTTTGTAGTTGCATCAACAATGAGCCTGGTGCAGTCAGTTGGCGCGCTGAAACCCATCATGAAGCAGTCTGAGTCAATTACATGAACAGTACTCCCATATCAATTCCATCGAGCTTGTTAGCCCAATCTTCCCCTTAGATCTTCCTTCCTTCCTCTTCCTTTTTCACTGTCTCTTCCTCTTCTATATTAGATAACTGATGGCTAAAAAAGATTTCCAGCCTTGGCAGCTTTTTATTGGGTTTCCTCATCGATCCATGGTTCTAAAAAGCTGTAGGAAGGGGAAGTTTTCTCCTTCTTTGACGAAATATCTATTGAGCGTTCCTGAGTAATTCGCCTTCTGTCCCCTTCTAGGCCCTTCCAAATCTTCTTCCGTCAATTTGTATCCAAGACCAAAATGGTGCGAAGTTGGCAATACCTGGATAGGTTCCGGAATACCCTACTACTTACGCCCTAATCCCATACCATGGAAAAAGGACATTTGCCACATCATTGTTACCACCCGCGGCTTGATGTACATTTTCTCCTCATTCAATAGCATCTATACAGCCTGGGCTTCGTCGAACTAGAAACCACTGAGTAATACATCACCTTCACCATGTTGTACTTCCAATAGAGTTGAGCCCTCTCCTCCTCTTGGGGGATGAATGCTGTCTTCCCTATGAATAGTCAGAACTGCACCATTTCTTATCAATTTTAGTTTCTGATGAAGACTTGATAGTACCGCCTAAACACTTGGATCATGCAACCAGGGTCTACCCAATAACAAGTTAAAAGACGCCAGTACATCTAGTACATGGAACTCGACCAACGTTTCCAAGGGCCCTACTGATATCGCAAACGATACTAGCCCCAATACGTCCCTCCTTGTGTTGTCATAGGCTTGAACTCCTTAATTGCTCGGTGTGAAGTACTCTGTCTTTAGTCCTAAACAGAGTGCTATTTTGAGCAGACATACATTTGATGCAGACCAATTATCAATAAGAGTCACAAGGACCCATTTGTCCAGGCATTTAACGGTGATGTGCAGTGGTTTGTTATGATTCCTTCCCTCTATCGGCAGATCTTTATCAAAAAAAGAAATGACTTTCAGCTCTACTGCTGGTAGAATAAGTCCAATCAGTTGCTCTGGGGTGGCATCTATCGAAATGCTGGCTTTATTCGGAACCTTTAGCACGGCTTGTCTGTGTTTATGAGAGGGCATCAGTATCCCCCAAATGCTTATATTGGCTTGCATTTTCTTTAACTACTTTAGCACTACATCATCCTCTTCTTCTTGTTCTTTCTCCTTCTCTTTTTCGCTTGGTTTCCCCTTTTCCAACTGGATTGGCTTGAAATACCGCCCACTTCTGGTCAGATGTTCTATCCCCTCCTCGGGATTCCACAATCTCGATATTGTACTCTCGGCCTATCTTACTTCGTCTATGCATGGAGGGATTTCAAATGTTCACAAATCATCTAACCCGCCAACCATTGCTCTTTCTCTTCTTTCTTCATCATCCTTAATAGCCCATGTATTATCAACTTCTTCCCATATGTCCCCTATGATAAAATCCACCTGCTGTTCCCGAGCGGCTCAAAAATTAGTCCACTCCGCTTTATCTGATTTCAGCACAACCCCTACCAGCCAATAAGACTGCACCTCGTCGACATATATCTCTTCCTTAAAAAGTTAGAGAAGGGTAATGTCGTCAAGCACGTGATCAAGCCCATATGGTCAGGCTGGGTAATCCAAAGGCTAATCGTCTTCTTCATTGCGTTCCTCTTCTTCTTGTTGGATAGCTAGAAATGCTGTCTGATACCACTCCCAAGCACCATCATTCCATTCCTCCATCCTGTCCTGACTATCTCTAACCGTAACAAATGAACATGCTGTCTGATCCTCAGCAGATGAAACACGAGGGCGTGGCAGACACGCCAAATAGATATACTGGCTCGGGTCTTTTGATTCCCCCAGAGACATGTAATTTACCCCAACCTGCCTGGCATGGTTTAGAAGGGAATTAGTTGTGACATTCAGCTTTGGAGTAGTGGACGGCAGAGGGATCACTTTATTGTCAATGAGGTCTTGGATTTGATAGCACAGCCTCATACATTTATCAGCCAGATGCCCGTGACCTTGGTAGAAGGCGCAGTATTGAGAAGCATTAAATCTTGGCAGTAGGGGATCAGGTACAGACATAGGGTCTAATGGCTTGATAAGCCCTTTCTCGATGAGTCGACTCAGGGCAGTAGATAAAGAAATGTTAAGGGGAGTGAACACCCTCCTTGGCCTTTATTGCTGTTGACCGTTGTCTGACTGTTGGGTATTGTTGGATTGTTGGGCGAAAGAGGACGGGTTCAGCAAGTTTACTTCGTTTGAGCGAGACATGAGGTTGGTGATGGCAGATTAGTTTTGGTTGTTTACTGGGAATGTGCTTCTTGGTTTCTGGCTAGGCTCGACTTTTTCGATATTCCCAGATTCTATGGCATCTTCAATCTGTACCCCTGCATCAAACAGTTGCTCAAAGGTAGAAAGCGGCTATGTGATAAGGTACCGCTTCAGTGGAGACTGCAGATTCTTAACCACGATCCTCACTTGTTCTTTCTTAGTGGTCGGTTTGTCATCTTAGCAGCTTTACCCCTCCACCGAGTCAAGAAATCAACAAAAAAAAGACTCCCAATTCTCCTGTCGAATTGTTTTGAGCTATCGGGTGGTGACATCTAGTTGGACGTTATAGCTGTACTGACTGACAAAAGCCGTGGCTATGTCCTCTCAAGTTCTAGTTTTGGCCACCTCCAAAGAAAGAAACTATCTCTGTGCAGCCCCAGAGAGTGATCGATGGAAAAGTTGAGCCTTGAGCTGATCATCAATCCCCATGGGGGAGAGAGTTCCAACATACATCCTCAGATGAATTTGGGGGTCTCCAGTACCATCAAATTTCTCCATCTCTAGCATTTTAAACTTTTTGGGCAACTTTGCATAGGGGAACAGGCACAAACCACCCACATCCAGCATGTATTCTTCTACTCCCTTTTCCTTCCTCAGTACCTTCTCCATTCAATCGATCTTATCTGCCAGCGCAGATTTCCTAGACTGGGTAGTATTCTCCTCTTCTACTACCACCGGGCGGGGAACCCGAGGTGGCACAGCAACTTTTGGTACATCCTGTCCATGGTTGTTGTCCCAGAAGTCTTTGCCATTCTCATTTGTGTCATCTAGCTATCCATTCACAATAGGCATACGGGCCTAAATCGCCTAGATCTGCGCCTGACACTGATTTTGAGCTTGGGTCTGCTGCTCCACAGCTCTTTGTATCTCAGTAATAGCTCTCATTAGAGCCATCAAGTTCACCTCATTCTCTGCCATTTTAGCTGGCTTTTTAGATACCCTATAGAGTCTGCCTATCACTGATCTTGCCTAGACACGCGTTGACCGTGATATTCTCAGCTTAGTGATCTAGACCCAAAGGAAACCTAGATTCCAAAAGCAAAATAACCAGTATCAAACACTTCCTGGACGAGAATTCTGATGATAGATAGCAGACATTCCAGATACCCAAAACAGCGAATCATAAGCAGATAATCACGAAAGCTACAGCAATACCCCTATCAGGCTCATTCTGGCAACATAACCACTGAACAGGTTTGACTAAACTCGGGTGGATAAATGGGTAGTACTCTGGCAAGATAATAGAACTAGGCTGAGAGGACTGGTTTGACCTAGAATTCTAAGGAAAAATAGGTAACGTAGTAGTAAGAAACTAACTCACGCGGGTATAATAAGGGTCTGAAGGAAACGAGCCTAAACGAAGGCGGGGGAAACCAACAACCTGGAAAGAACCCAGAGGAGAGAGAAACTACCTTAGGAGCTTCAAAACGAAACATGGGCATTACCCCGAGGAGAAAACTATGGCATGAAAACCAAATAAGGTGAAGAACAAAACCTGGGTAAGAACCCAAAGAAAAAGCTAACCTAAACAAAGAGGGATAACAGAAAACTTGGACCAAACCCGAAAAAGGAACTAGTCTAATTCGGACAATCAATCCTAACAAAATGCAATCAAAACATACAATTAAGAAAACACATAATCCTACTAGGGTCAACAGCACCTAATGGGGGTTCTAAGCTACTATATACAAAACGTCGATTTTGGTCAATCGAACGAGGTACCTTCTAAATAGAGTTAGGTATATACCTCCCATGCCTAGAGTAATGTAGGACACGGTCAAACAGTACGCCCGAACTCTTTTACTGCACCTATGAAAGCGTGCAGTCAGTAAGGTTTGCTTGTCTTCCCAACAATCCCCAAAACAGATGAACGTTCGGGGCATCGGGTTAACCAAGTAGGGGGTTGAAGAACAATG
The DNA here is from genome assembly GCA_032360265.1 of Heliamphora ciliata. Classification (NCBI taxonomy): domain Eukaryota; kingdom Viridiplantae; phylum Streptophyta; class Magnoliopsida; order Ericales; family Sarraceniaceae; genus Heliamphora; species Heliamphora ciliata. The sequence goes on from JAUMHN010443858.1 coordinate 4,643, forward strand.
CACGTGCATGCGATAATGCAAATGAAAAATACATATTAAGAACCAATGATGGTTTCAAGTCTAGCCCTCTTATTTAATTTTATAAACCAATCCCCAGTAGAGTCGCCAAAAAATACTGTGGTGCCGGGATTTTTAGGCTTTCAAAAATATTCAAAAATAAGAGAATTCAAAAGATGTTTAGAAAATATTTTAACACCTTGAAAATTAAATTTTGAAAATTCATTTTCGTTGAAAATGGAGTCGCCACTTAGTTTTTGAGAAAAACTAAGAAAAACAAAAATAATAGCTACTGATCTCGAAAATATTTAACCAAAGAAAGAGGGTTCGGGGGCTAAGGTACGAGTCGGGAAAGGTGTTAGGTACCCCGTTCGCCCAACCATAAGATTCGCCTCTACTAATCATCATTTGTTCTTTAATAGAATTTCTCAAATGCAAGCAAATAAAAAAAGTGGAGACAAAGAGAGAACGTCCAAAATCAAATATGAAAAATACATAATATAGGTATATAGAATGCCAAATAAAGCACATATCAAAAGAAAAATCCTAAGTCTTATGCTATGCAATTTCTAACTAAAGGATACATGGAGCTCTCCTACATGTAATATTATTAAAATAACCTAAACTAGCATGATTCAAATAAAAAAGAAAAAATATGCTAAAAGATGCTAAAATTATCTAAACATGATTTGTTACAAAATAAGCCAAACTATTCTAAACATAACACTAAACTAACATATAAAATATGCATATTCTTAAACTATTAAAAACATAACCAAGATAAAAGCAATGTGAAAATCCTATATTAAAAAGTTTATCATACAAAAATAATGAACCCAAATAACAAGTGTTTTATGTATTAATATGATAAGAGAATATTTGAATATTTAATTTGAAAGAAAAAAGAAATAAATGGAAAACTTACAAAAGAAAAAATAAGCCAAAATAAGAAGGTTTAAAAAATGCTATTAAACTAATGAAAAGAAAACCTAACCATTTACATTTTAAAAGAGATAAAAGAAAATCAAGAAAAATAAAATAAAAGGAAAGAAAACTACATTTAAAGAATGAGAATTAGATTAAAAGATTTTTTATGATTTTTGAGTTTAACAAAATAAAGGAAAAATGCAATAGATGTATAAAAAGAAAATAAAATTATAGAAGAAGAAAAGGAAAGCAAAAGAAACGGAACATTAAAAAGAAAAATAAAGTTACATTACAAGGAGAAAAAAATGAAGCAATATTACAAGAAAAGAAAAGAAAAATAAATAAAATGCTAAAAAAGAAAATTACACTACTATTAAAAAAAAGAAAAAGAAAGTGAAAAATAAAGACTAGTGAAGGAACATTAAGCTAATAAGAAAAAAAAAGAAAAAGGAAAATACTTGCTAGAGAAATTAAACTAATACTAATAAAGGAAATTAAATTACATTAAAAGAAAAGGAGAAAGAAAATGAAGATGAAATGAACAAGGAAAATTACACTAATACTAGAAAAATAAAAGAAATTAATTACAACCATTTAACTCAAATGTGAATGTAGTATTGGCAACTACATTCACATAAATGTAAGTGCATCATTATGATAATTAACAATATTAACTAGTTGCAATTGTTAAAATATGTTAGCACTAATTAATGATTTAATAAGCTTAATGCAACAAAGTAAAAAAAATAAGTAAGCTAAATAAGCTAGAATTCTGTCACTAAACCTCTCTCTAAAATTCTGTCAAGAAAATAACTCGGCGACTCGATAGAGTTTCTCTCACTAAACCTCTCTCTAAAATTCTGTCAAGAAAATAACTCGGCGACTCGACAGAGTTTCTCTCACTAAACCTCTCTCTAAAATTCTGTCCTAAAAAACGTACAAAGGGTACGGTATTTATAGAATTCTTCAACTAATGAGGTGTTGCCACATTTTGGAACATGTCAGGCTATTTGGAGTTGGCGGTCGCCAGGTTGGAGGTGGCGGTCGCCATGTCTAAGAAAGGTTCTACAAGGTTCCATTGGCGGTCGTCATAATGCAATCTGGCGGTCGCCAGGTTGAAGGTGGCGGTCGTCACTTTTGGCTAGGGTTTCCAAGAGGTTCTATTGGCGGTCGTCACAATAAACATAGCGGTCGCCACTTTGGGAATGACTTGCATAACAAGTTATCGATGGTTCAACAAAATTTCATTTGGGTTGAAGGTTTTTGGACGATTGGGTTCAAATTGGGGTGTCTACACCATTCCACCCGTTTTTATCATCGGATTCACTTAAGATTGGGCGGGGTCAAATTGGGGTGTCTACACCTTTCGATTTTTTCACACTAGTCCGTGGCTCACTAACTACCCTGAAAATCGTGCCACCGTATTTCTAAATTTTTTTTTCTTCTTACCTTTTAGGCTTAAGGAAAAACTCTTTTCAGAAACAAATACATTTTCTGGTATCTTAAGAATACCCTCGGTAGTTAAAGTTACATTCGTATTCTTTTTTCAGTCTACATATTTTGGTCCCGTTAGTTTTTTTTTTTAGTATAACCGCGAGTGAATTGAAAGTCATTTTAATCCTAAAAATCACATAATTAGAAACCATTAATTACGACGACCAAGAATTTTGGATTTTATTTTAAATTGGTTCCTTCTACTATTTTAAAAAAAATCGCCAGCAGCCTGGTACCCTATGAATAGTATGCCTCGATGGGAGGACGTCTACTATTATTGTTTATCCAGATAGACCAATTCCTATTAATTTTTACTATCTAGACAACAGACCGTGCCAAGTAAATTAAATACCTGACTTAGCTTCAGTTCAGTAAATAATAGCAGTGACTCAGATGGAGAGGATACTGTTATTTATAACTAAGTGTTAACCATCATCTAATCTTGAATCAATCGTTTCGCAAGAAACCCTTCAGATAGAGAAGTGATCTACACTAACAATTATCCAGAATTATCCCTAAAGGAGGTTCATACCGGCGATACCGCAATAAATTCTGTTTTTATGAGACGGAAGGCCTTACTGTTAATACGCAGAATTAATTACATCACCTACGAACTAGTGATGAAGACTGTAAAATTTAACTATGAATAAATTCTCTCTCCCATTTAGTTTTTTAAAATATTTTTTAGAATCATAAAAACTATTTAATTAGAATAAATTTATTAATTTTGAAAAATTACACGATCCGAAATATTTCGATTTTTTCAAATTATCTTTCCATATTTTAATGTGTAAAAAAAGAAATGCACAATTTCTTCTTTACTTTATAGCTAAGGTATTAAATAAAGACATTCAAGTACGGGTTATTATTCATTTTTTTCGCAAAATAACAATTTATTAAAATTAAATATTTTTTATTTAATTAATCTAAAAATTCAGAATTCATTTTTACGTTTTTTCAAAATATTAAATTTATTAAAAAAATCATCTTAAACATATTATTTTGTAAAGAAATAAAATATCTAATGCTTTTTCATTTAATTAAAAATAATAATTTTTTTTTTCTTAACAAAATATTAATTAAAATCGAATTTTCTCGAATTATCTAAATTAAATAGGAAATATAAAACTAATATTTATCATCCACGCAATTTATATAAATAAATAAACAAGATAAATATTGCCCAGTTTTATAATCGAGGTGAAACTTTATCGTGTTTCAAGTTCCTGTATCTAGATAAACTTTCAGTCTTTCAATCGCTGCAGAAAACTCTTTATTCTTATCAGAATCGAACAAGGATTCATCCATTTGCAGTGTTATAGATATACAACACTTCTCGATCAAAACATATCAAAAAATAGCCCCCGGAGCTGCCTCAAATAGCCACCACCGCCGGCCACCGGCCACCCGCCAGTGCTGCTGGCAGCACTGCACCAGTCTCTTTTCGAGACTTTTTCGACCTTTTTTTGAACTCCGTTTTCGTTCCTGTTTTTTTTGAAAACGTAACTAACAAAGTATACTATTTTTCTGTAAAAACATTGGTTCAAGAACATCGAGAAAAACAGCTTTCGATGGCCGCCGAACCACCACCGTCGCTGCTGCCGCGCCGCCTCTGGTTGTCGCCAACTTCCCGAGGTCGTTTCGGCCTCATTCGAACTCCGTTTTTGTCCCTATTTTTTTTCTAAAACGTAGCTTACAAAATATACTATTTTTTATCAAAAAAATCTGATCAAAAATAGCCTAGAAAATAGGTTTTCGATGGCCCGAGAAACCGCTGCGCCGCACCACCCAACGCCGCCTGCTATTGCTTCCACTATTTTAGCTTTTTTTGTGGTTGATTCAGCTCCCGTTTTACACTGTGTTTAGCACTGATATCCAGCAATATGATACCCTGAAGAACACCTCAAAAACAGTTTCATAAAACCTCAAAATCAAGCCCTGAACGGCCCCAAATAGCCTGCTATTCGCCGCCCTTATTGCCGCCTATTCCGACTTGTTTTTGTCCAGATTTTTACTATGTTTTTGAACTATTTCTCCAACATATTTTACTGCTATTTTGTGTCTAAAAAACTACACAAAACTCGTTCTGAAAAAAATGACAAAAACTGAGCTAAAAATAGCCACCGGCCAAAGCCTCCGCCGGTGGGCTATTTTGCCACCCATTTTTGCTGCGTTTTTAATACACAAAATCTATAGAAAACTTATCAAAAAAATCTATTTTAAAATGGTGCAAAAACCGTTGCGATCCGTGGCTTGAAACAGAAAAAAATCACCACTAGAACCACCGGTTGTACAGCGTCCGTTCTTCGTGTTCTTGAGCATTTGAACCTGTTCTTAAATATTCTAAAATATTTAAAATACTAATAAAAACTTTTACATTGAGAACCTATGTCCCGAAAACTTACATTCGTATTAAAAAAGTTTAAACTATCACGATCAACCCTCGTGATTAAAAAAAAATTATCATTCACACATTCAATCAAATATGAAAATAAAGACGATCATAAAATCAAGATTAGAAAACCTGCAAAACAAAGTTAGCACAATTCTAAATCTACCCGACCCCTTGATTAACTGCAAACATAATCAAAACGACTCTGATACCAATTGTTGGAGGCAAACTGCCAAAATCATTGATTTGAATACGATTTTTTAATAAAAAAATTACTGGGCAGGCAATCGCCGAAGCAGGCTCCAGATTAAAACTTTTTTGATGTCGAACGATTAAAATAAAATTTGTACTCCCAAAGTTAGATTCAGGATTATACCTTTCGAATCTGGTAGATCGATTTCGGTTACTGCAACAACCACGAATGTGAATCCTTCGAGTTGAAGCCCCGATCAAGCCTTCTACTGTATATTCGATGTGAGTCACGAACGTAGAGTGGACTATAATTCTTCGTGAACTAAAACCTATTAAACTATCACAATAGGGAATACGTGAAAACCCTAGTCTTGAAAGACGACTTATGATTTATGTTTAGTATAATCGCATATATATAAGGCCACAATAGGGATCTATAGAGTAAATATGACTTGGACTTCTAACGTAATTATGAAAACTCACCTGTCCTTGAGGTAATTTCATAAAAATATAAATTACAATTCATACCACTAAAGAATCGTAATTTCACTCCCAACCATATTCTCAAAATCGATTATTCGAACTCCTATTAGTAAATGCTTAACTCATCTCCCCACGTTATGATTTTCAATACCTACCAATTAAATTTAATTACTGACAATTTAATTTAATCGGATTTTTAAAGTTTCTTAAGCTCTTCCTCTTAATTTATTTACCATCCAAATAATTAAATCAACCTGCAGGGTTTGGTCTAGTTAAAACTTATAAACTTCCTTAAGGGCGTATCATCAATCCCAAACAATCGGGGCGTAGATTCCGTCAATAATTAATATTCACTATATAATTAATACCACTATCCAATTCACTGGAACTATTGAGCCACAAAAGATCGCACCTTTAATGAATCAAAACAACGACTATTAAACATACGCAAATAATAATTATTTCAAGATTAAGAGTATAAACACTTATAATAACCATGGGAGATAAATTAATTTATATAGTCAATATAAAATTAATTACCCAAATGTGGTTCCGTTCAATACACAGAAGTGTACTAACACAGAGAGTCGAAACAATAGACAATTCTATTATCTATTCCCTGTAAGTAAGACAGTCCTACTAAAACTCTATATTACAGTTGTACCGATGGTTTGTCTAATTTTATCTAAACTGTAAACAAAAAATTATATTCTGTAAGAACCTATAATCTGATTTTTTATGTGCAAGTCGAACTCTACACACCAAATTAAATACTGTACAAAATAAAGCACAACCATGTATAATATTAAAGAAATAATATTGCATTCATTGCTCATTAAGATTTTTATAAAATAAAAAAATAATTTTATTAAAAATAAAATTAAATACTAAAATCAAATAAAATTCATAATTTTTAGTATACAATCCTGACACTCCCAAGGTAAAAACATATCCCGAGGTAGACTTTCAGAAATTCTTATCTGATTGAAAATCTAAGTCTGTGTACACTAAAGGTACTAGACTATCTGTCTGCTAAACCAACATATAATTCATAGTTCTTTTCAAGTACTTGATTATATATTTTACCACTGTCCAA
>JAUMHN010443869.1:0-11223 GCA_032360265.1 Heliamphora ciliata
GTTTTTCTGGTAAGAGCCTTGCGGGTGGTTATGGTGGTGGGCTTTCCCCTACTCCTAGCTCAAAATAGCTCTTGGTGATGTTGCTACAGAAACCTCTGGCAAGGCTTTATTTAGTTTTTCCATAAACAATGCCAAGTGTACATGGGTGATTCTGTAGGGGTGATGAGAACGGGAAAGAACTCGTCTTCTTTGGGGTCTCTTGGGCAAGGTAGTCCTTCAAAAGAAGAAAGGGTGAGACTAGACGAATGGCATATTTCGAAGAGCCCCTCCAATGCTTAAGTTAATGTCTTGTAAGAAATAAAGATTAAATGTTCTGACTATAAAATTCTCAAGATATTTTGACAAAATTCTAGGAATAAGTTGTGTAACTTCAGGAATCAAACCTCCTCTTTATAGGGGATTACCACGGTCAAGGTGGCTGTTTTGGCCCGGCCTCCGATCCCCTTCAATACATATATTGGAACATATAGTTATTTTTGTAACCCTCTTGATATTTGGTTAAAAATCTATTTTCCTTGTATAAACCCAATCAAACATGTTAGGACCAAGCAAACGGATTTATCTTATCCAAATAACTTTAGTAAAATGTTATTTTAATTTGCAGTTTTTATTATTTACAGTTCACCTTGTTTTTTGAAAGAGAATAGATTGTGAATTGTAGAAATAGACATCAAAAAATAAAAGTATAGTTGACAATTCCCATGTAAAAGGAACCTCTTCAGACAACGCCAACAAGTTCTTACTTACCTCCGTTGAAAATAATTTTATAAAGTATATTTTTTATTATAAAAAATAATCTACAATGATGTGATAATGATATTTTCAAAATTACGAGCCACTATGTGTTTATGTTCAAAATGAAAGAAACTATAAAAACGATGTCATTTTATTTAAATGTTCTTTACGAAGATTTTGTTTATATAGTATTATTTATTTTCAATATATACATTGTAGTTACAACATATTATACAATAGCATAGTTATGCTAGCGTTTTAATACTCTACTAATATGTTATTTTTGGTTTAAGTCCTTCCAACATCTTGAGATCATATGTACAAGTTAATTATAATTTTTATCGGTTTTAGTTATGTTTGGTCTACATGTGCCAAAGAGATTTGGTGAGAAATTCTATTTTGAGTACTTATTTAGGGATAGGTGCGTACTGATTACTTTCTAATTATTTTATAAGATTATATTTTTAAAAATTATTAATATTTTTTGGATAATTATGACCCTAATTAATGTGCAATTCTATATATATATATATATATATATATATACACACACACACGTTAAAGTATTTTTTGGACCATATAAAAAAAGTAATTTTTGGACTTTAATTTATTGCAATATCTTGGTATGTGATTGTATATTTCTCTTTTAGGCATTTATATTAGCTTTTGAGAGGCAGTATACTAGCTAATATATATATATATATATATATATATATACACACACAAAAGTACAATTGATCATATTTTTTTATTTTAATCATTCATAATTGAAACTTAATTTGTATTAATATTAATTGAGTGTCAAAACTCAATTTGTGTCAATAAACTTATGAATGCTCCAATGGTTGTAAGTAGATTCTTAGCAAACCTCTCTAAAATTGCGTCACTCAGAAGAAGTTTCTTTTTACACTTTTGTTTTTTTACACGTTTTTGTATTCTTTTTTTCTATTCCTTATTTTTTGTACTTTTTTTACTCTTTATTTTCCACTCATTTTTTTGTCACTTCTCTCTCTCTCTCTTTTTTTTTAAAATTTTTTTGTTTGGGTTGGTTTGATGGGCGAGGCTGAAGTGGGTATAAGGGCCGAATATGGGTAAGACTTGGGTGTAAAAAGAATAGATGTGGTTGGACTGGACTTCTTTTGTTTTTTTTAAGGTTGAGTTTAATTGGGTTGGTGGTTTTCCTGTTTTTGGAATGGTTTAATTGTTTGGGCTTGAGTGTTGGGTTGGGCAAGGTTGTTTAATTTGCTGTTTGGGATTATTGGGTTCGGCATGGTTGTTTAATTTGCTGTTTGGGTTGGACGGTATTAAATTATTAGGTTTTAGAGAAGATGGGTCAGGTTAATAAGAAATGGGATTTTTTTTCAAACTAACATTTTTGAATAAACTATTATTAAAAATACCATTGTTTTCTATTCAAGAAAGTAAGGTTGTTTGAAAAACGCAGCTTCAAAATGCATTTTTAAATTGAAAACGCAATTTTAAAATGTGTTTTGTGGGCTGACTCAGCGAAACGAACTGCCATGTTAAAATTGTAGGTTAGGTTTCGGTTGCCATGTGTCGCTTTCTCGTAAAAGCACGTGTTCAAAATGCATTTTTGCCACATGTCGCTCTTTTGTAAAATTGCAAGTTCAAAATGCGATTTTGCGTCGGCGCTGTACCGCATGTCGCTCTCTCATGAAATCGCATGTTCAACCTGCAATTTTAGTCTGCCTCTAAATTCGCCCATGTCATATAGTCTGTTATCTTCCTCGTGTCACTTCAACATTAAATCGTGGGTTCAACTTGCAATTTTATCATTTTTTCCATTTCAAGACGCATGTTGAAGACGTATATAAAAGCTAGTCTACTGACTAATATGGGCAGTTTGTCGGTAAATTGCAAGTTAAAGCTGCAAATTCATGCGCAGTCCACATAGAATTTAGTTTGACTGATTGGCTAATTTGATTGATGAACTTGAATGATTTGATTGAACAAAAAAATGCAACTTTGACCTGCGATTTTCATCCTTTCATTTCAAGACATCGAGAAGTTTTCTTTGTAATTTTTTTCAAAATATTACATTGTTTATATTGTAATAGTATCAAGATCATTCAACCTATTAGTGTAATTTGGTGGTCGAATTATAAATGATCAAAGTAGAATTTCTTACGAGGGTCTTGCTCCGAAACTTGTACAAGTTAAACAGGGTTATTATCGATTTTGCATCCGTCACATTGCAACTAATTTTCAAGAACAGTTCGACAGTACACAATTGAAGAATATGATCACTTTAGTCAGACAATAACATCAAGTTCAAAAATTTGACAACTACATGCAATTGATCAGAAAACTTAATGGTGATGCTGCCAAAAAGTTTGACGGGATACCAACCAATATGTGGACGCTTGGCCACGATGATGCCCGACACTATAAAAACATGACAAGGAATCTTTTGGAGAGTTTCAATGGTGTCTTAAAGGGGAGTATGACATTTACCAATTATAGCGTTCGTACACTTTACATTTTATAAGTGTGTTCATTATTTTCAAGATAGAAGTGAAAGGGCAATTGCTGTAATGAATGCGAGCGAGACCTACACAGACCGTGCCATGACCAAATTAGCTAATGGGAGAAAAAAGGTCAAAGGTATCACTATTCGGGTGTTGAGCACACAAGATGATTTATTTGATATTCAAATAGCAATCAACCCACAGTATGAAATAGAGGCCAACATCTACATGTTGTTGATTTGCAAGGCAGATCATGCATATGCCAAAAATGCCAAATATATAAACTACCACGTTCGCATGTTCTTGCCGCTAGTAAATCACAATACCATGACCCGTTTCAGTAAATTGATGATTGTTATACTATAAGGGAATATGTGGCCTGTTATGGAGCAAAATTAAACCCATTTCTAGATGTACCTTATTGGCGTGAGCCAGACTTTTCTGCATTGCATCCTAACAGTAGCCTATGTCGGGATTGTGGAAGGTTGAGGATCTCTAGATTGTGAAATGCAATGGATTGGTAGAAGTCCCAATCCAAACAAAATTGTGCCATATGTGGCTAAGCGGGACATAACAGAAGAAGATGTTCTAACCAAAATGTGGTTGGATCTAGTAGCAGTACCAATAACTAAATTAAAGATGACACATGTGATTGGTGTTTTCTCTCTCACTTTTGTGTTGTTCCTTAGAATTTCACTAATTGTTTAAATTTATAGTGTTTTTAAATAAATTTAGAATTTTTTCGTAAGTCATAGTATCAATATATAGTATTATTTTTTGTTAATAATTTAAAGAAGTTCAAATTAATTTATTAAGTTAATTGAAAATATACGATAGGTATGATTATATATTATAAAATTAGTAGAATTTAAATTAATAGTGATACTAGTGATAAAAATTGTTGGAATCACCACTTTGGTTGGTGATTGTAGGTAGTTGTCATACCCTATCTCACATCGGTGAGAGAAAAAAAAGTTAATTTGGTATATAAAAAAATTTGTGGGTTATTCTTAATAACTTGGTTTAAACATTTTGGGCCGTATTGTTAGGCTCTTTATTCAAGTTATTAGGTCAGTGGTCTACTTGGGTCATTACACAAGTATCAGAACTCTAGGCTTGAATACCTAATATCTGTGGAAAGTAGTTATGCCACACATAAACTTTGTAGGGTCCTTTGGGAACGAATAAATAATAAATAATTATTGAGATGTAAAATATGCAAAGTAGTCAAAAACACAAAATGGAGAGAGATAATGGTTGGGTAAAGGAGATGCCTAATTAATTCTAGAGTATTGGCAGTATGAATATTGTATTAGGGTTTCAAATCTGATTATCCCAGAACCACAACTATCCCTCCTATTTATAACCCTCAGAGGAGTTTCGTTAGGATGAGAATAGGACTCCATAAGAGATACAATTAGATCATGAAAGGTGATCTTTGGGGAATCAATGGATTCTATCTTGAGAATCGACCAGTTAGTGTTCTACTCCAACTCAACTAGGTCGGTCAATAGGTGGTACCTGACCCATTTGGGTCAAGTACTTGACCCACTTGAATCGAGTGACTTAGGGGTCACTTGAGTGACTCGAGTGGGTGAGTCCCATAACTCAACAAGTCATTTTTGTTAGTGCAGGTGCAATCCCAAGAGGGGGTAAATTGGGTATTTAAAAATTTATGCCAAGATTGACCCAATTAAAACACGTGCAATTCCAAACGTCCACAAACAATCTCAACTAATCTCTAACATACAATTTCAAGCATAAATGAAATTAAAGTGCAGAATATAAAGAGATAGAGTTAGAGAGATATGACACCAAAATTTATAAGGTTCAGCACTTTGGCTTACATCCTTGTCTCAAGTAACACCGTTTTGAGGATTCTACTAGTTCCTCCTTCAAAAGGCGAAGAAGCATCTCTTGAGAATATTCCATTCTCAAGTTACAATCCCTCCTTATAGGTGGAGATACCTCTCTCCTTTAATTGGCAGAGATGCTCACTCTTTTGGTAGGTGGAGAAACCACTATCGAGAAATTTCCTTCTCAAGCACAAGATTCAAATTCAAATCTTGCTATACAAAGAATTGCAGAAATAAAAGATGTATAAGAAAATCACTCTCTTAAAGAGTAAAAGAGTACACAATGAATGCACACACTAATTCACTCTCAAAGAATATAGATATGAAAGCTCAATGAAGAATTTTAATGAATTATACTCTCTTTCAGTGAAATCATGAAAAATATGATAATTTGGATCAAGGATCTTAGCACTAAAAGATTATAGAAATGGGAAAGATGAGGGATTATTGAATTTGAGGTTTAGAGGGCTATTTATAGCCAAAAATTTGAGAACTAGCCATTGGATTTTTTTTGAATATTTAATCCCAAAGTCAAACTAGTCGTATAATCCAGAATTTGAATTTCTAGCTTGTTTAGTCGACTGACTTAAGAAATTCAGTCAACTGAGCCTCAATGAACCATGAATTTGACATTCCAGTAGCATTTCAGTCAACTGAAGTTGATGGTTCAATTGACTAACTTGCGTTGTTCAGTCGACTAACTTGGGTTCAGTCGACTAACTTTGATTGCTCTGTTTTCCCGACTTCAAATGATTATATCTCCTTCATTCAGACCCCGAATAGGGTTATTCTTGTATTCAAATTGAAGTCCCGGAAGTCTACTTTCCAATGGTTCATGCCCCATATCAGAATGAAATTTTTACAAAATAGTATGATCAAAATAGTGAAGGTATGTCCATTTTCTTTAAATATTTTGTTGCATATTTTTGGCTAAAGGACCGCACTAGCAGGAAGGCTAGGGTCTGTGCTCCCAAGAGAACCCATGGAAGAGCTTTCATCGGCAAAAGGACCGCGTCTGTATCCCGTTATGATCAAGAAAAGAAAAGGAAAAGGGCTCGAAAGTAGCAAGAAGCAAGAGGGAACTAAGAGAGTGAGGGAACTAGAGAGAGAGAGTGAGGGTGCAAGTGAGGCCCAACCCACGTGTCCCTGGGACCTTGTGCGCGTCTGGAGGTGGTGGTTGTCACCTTTAATGTTGGCAACCGCTAGGTTTTTAGAGGGACATGTGGCGACCGCCATCTTGTTGCGGTTTCGTCCTAACAACCGCCAACTTGTCAACTGTCATGCCACTGTCCTCGAAGCTTGAACCTGGCAACCGCCAACTTGAAAGTTAGCAGTTACGAGTCAGTGTGCCATGATTGCGTTTTGGGATTTTTGATAGGTTTTTGGGTGTTTAGCTTATGCTTCTTAAAATAATTTTAAACCTTGACTCAGTTTTTAATTATTTTTGTGATGAAAATAATTTTAAACTTTGACTCGATTTTTAATTAATTTTTTTCTAAGTGTTGTTTTCGATAAAGATAGTTTTAAGCCTTAACTCAGCTTTTAATTATTTTTATCCCGTACTTTGTTCCGGATTTTTAGGTATTGACTCGACCTATTAATTCGTGGTTTCTTTTCCGATGAAAATAGTTTTAAGTCTTGACTCGGCTTTTAATTATTTTTATTCCGTGCTTCGTCCCGAATTCTTATGTCTTAACTCAACTTATTAATTGTGGTTATCATTCCCGATAAAGATAGTTTTAAGTCTTAACTCGGCTTTTAATTATTTTTATCCCGTGTTTCGTTTCGAATTTTTAGGTGTTAACTCAACTTAATAATTCGTGGTTATCCTTCTCGTTAAATTTAATTTTAAGCCTTGACTCGGCTTTTAATTATTTTTATCCCATATTTTGTTTTGAGTTTTTAGGTCTTGACTCGACCTATTAATTCGTGGTTATCCTTCCAATGAAAATAGTTTTAAGCCTAAACTCAGCTTTTAATTATTTTTATCCCATGCTTAGTTTCGAGTTTTTAGGTCTTGACTCGACCTATTAATTTTTGGTTTCTTTTTCGATGAAAATAGTTTTAAGCCTTGACTCAGATTTTAATTATTTTCATTTCGTGCTTCGTTATGAGTTTTTAGGTCTTGACTCGATCTATTAATTCATGGTTATTTTCCGATAGAAATAATTTTAAGCCTTGACTCAGTTTTTAATTATTTTTATCCCGTGTTTCATTCTGAGTTTTTAGGTATTGACTCGATCAATTAATTCGTAGTTATCCTTCCGATGAAAATATTTTTAAGTCTTGACTCGACTTTTAATTATTTTTTTTATCCCGTGCTCGTCTTGAGTTTTTAGGTCTTGACTTGACCTATTAATTTGCGGTGTTTTCTTTGATAAATTTAATTTTAAAGTTTTGACTCGACTTTTTAATTATTTTTATCCCATTTTCATCCCAAATTTTTAGGTCTTGACTCGACCTATTAATTTGTGGTTTGCTCTCTGTTGAGAATAATTTTAAGTCTTGGCTCGACTTTTAATTATCCTTATTCTGTTTTCGTTCTAAATTTTTAAGTCTTGAGTCGACCAATTAATTTGTGTTTGTTTTTCTGGTTAAGATAATTTTCAGGATCTTGACTCGATTCTTTTAATTATTTTGTCCCTAATTGATCTTGACTCGATGTTTGAGTTGTTTGTTTGTTTGTACTCTATTTAGATCTTAACTCGATATTTAGGAATTTCTTTGATCATATTGGTGTTTGCATCATGTTTAGTATCTTGCATTCTTGCATTTGTCCTGGAACTACGTTTTAGTCTGATATCAAGTAAAGGGGTACGTAGGTAACTTGATAAAAATTCGAGTACGACCAGCATCGTATGCATGCTTGTGTGTTTGTGGCATAAGATTGATGGCTTTGTCAAATATATGTTGTCTCTGGATCTTTGATATAACTTGCATTACGCGTTGCTATGCAAGTTATATCAAAGAGGGACAACTGTAGACACCCCAATTTGACCCTGCCAATCTTAGGTTAATTTGAGTGAATCTGATAATGAAAACAAGTGGAATGGTGCATTTGAACGATTATCAAAAAGTGATCCAAGATCAGTGTTTGAACCTAATGATCAAAAATTTTAAATCAGCGAACCAACTTTGAGCCGCTAACTTTAAAACCTTGAGCTGCCATCTTTGAATCTTGGGGTCGCCATCTTCATTGAGGTGACTGTGGCTCCGGAATTTTAGAATTTTTTGAAAATGATCAAAAATAAGGAAATTCAAAGATATTTGAAAAATATTTTAACATCTTGAAAGTCAAATTTTTAAAATTTTTTTTGTTGAAAATAGAGTCGCCACTTAATTTTTGAGAAAAATTAAGAAAAATAAAAAATGGCTACTGATTTTTAAAATGTTTAACCAGAAAAAAAAGGTTCGGGGGCTAAGGTACTAATCAGGAAAGGTGTTAGGCACCCCGTTCGCCTAATCGTAAGATTGGCTTCTACTAATCATCATTGATTCTTTAATAAGATTTCTCAAATATATGCAAATAAAAAAAATAGAAGCAAAGAGAAAACATCTAAAATTAAATACGAAAAATACATAACATATGTATATATAAAATGCTAAATAAAACAAGTATCAAAAGAAAAAAAAATTCTAAGTCTTACGGTATACAATTTCTAATTAAAGAATACATGGAACACACCCGCATGCAATATTATTAAAATAAACTAACTATCATAATTTGCATAAAAGAATAAAACATGCTAAAATTATCTACATATGAATTGTTACAAAATAAGCTAAACTATTCTAAACATAATTTTAAAGAAATTAACTAAAACATGTATATTATCAAAGTAAATTAGGTTAGCATTAACATGATAAATTAATAAAAGAAATAATAAAATATACATAAAAAATCCTATAAAATAGAAAGTTTACAAAACAAACTTGTACTAAAATGAAAAAATGTTAAAAAAATGCTATACTAATAAATCAAATTCTAATTATTTACATTTTATATTTTAAAAGTGATAAAAGAAAAAAAAAAGAGAACAAAAGAGAAGGAAGTTACACTTTTAAAAATATAGCTTAAGAACTTTTTTTTATAATATTTTGGGTTTAACAAAATGGAAAAAAAAGAAAGATAAATTAAGTGCTAAAAGAGAAATTACACTAATATTGAGAGAAAGGAAAAAGAAAAGAAAATAAATGCTAATAGAAAACAATACTAGTGATGAGATTTTTAAGCTAACATTAAAAGGAAAGAAAACAAAATAGAATGGAACATTAAAAGAAAAATAAAGTTATATTACAAGAAAAAAAGTAAGAGACATATTAACATTAAATTAAAGATTAACTAATATTAAAAGAAAAATAAATACTAAATGAAACATGATAAGGAAGGTAAGAAAATAAAATACTAGAAGAATGAATTATACTAATATTGAAAGAAAATGAAAAGAAATGAAAAATGAAAGCAAAGAAAGAAATATTTAAGCTAAAAAGAAAATAACATAGAGCATTATGTTAATGTTACAAGAAAAGAAAAGAAAAAATAAAATAGAATACTAGTAAAAGAAAATCAGACTAACTAAAAGAAAAGAAAATAAAGCTAGAACATTAAATTAACATAAAAAGAAAAGAAAAAAAAAGAAATGAAATAGAAAAATTAAATGGGTGTAATATTGACAATTGCAACCATTTTCATGAAGTTCTTGGAATATAACAATAACGACATTGTTAGTCGTATTGCTAAATTATATTAGCACTATTTAATAATGATTTAATAAGTTTAAATGTAAGTGAGCAAATAAACAAAACAAGTAAACTAAATAAGTTAAAACTTGAATTTAAAAATAAATAAAGCAATTATAAGCAATGCAAAAAAACATAATAAAGATGAAACAATCAAATTAACCCGATCACTTCAAATAGGTAAAAAATAGATCTAGAAGGACCGGGGATTCAAGTAAAGTACCTGGATTGCTAAGGAATCATCAAGTCGGAGAATGTGCTTTAATGGTCCAATCCTCAGATGGCGATCTCAAGTTAGGGTTTCAATGTAGGCGTCGAGGGTTTGGATCTCGGTATTTCGGCAAGGCTTCGACGTCGGGGCTCGAAATTGCTCGACGACTCGGCAGAATTTCTCTCACTAAATCTCTCTCTAAAATTCTATCTTGAAAACGTACCAGGGGGTACGATATTTATAGAATCTTCAACCAATGAAGTGTTAACACGTTTTGGGGCATGTCAAGTCATTTGGAGTTGGCGATCGACAGGTTGGAGGTGGCAGTTGCCATATCTAAAAAATGTTCCACAAGGTTCTATTGGCGGTCGCCACAATGTGAGTTTGAGATCGCCAGGTTAGAGGTGGCGATCGCCACTTTTGGTATGATTTTCAAGAGGTTCTATTGATGGTCGCCACAATAGACATGGCTGTCGCCGCATTGGGAATCACTTGAATAGCAAGTTATTGGTGGTTTGACATAATTTTATTGGTTTAAAGTCTTTGGGTTCAAATATCGAGCTTAGATCACTTCCCGATGATTGAACTGAGGCACCATTCTACCTGTTTTCGTCATCGGATTTACCTAAGATTAGGCGGCGTCAAATTGGGGTGTCTACAGTTACCCCTCTTTGATATAACTTTGCATAGCAACGCGTGATGCAAGTTATATTAAAGACCCAAAGACAACGGCTATTTGATCGAACCGTCAATCTTAGGCCACAAACACACAAGCATGCATATGATGCTGGTCGTACTCGAATTTTCATCGAGTTGCCTATGAACTCCTTTGTTAGGGATCAGACTAGAACGTAGTTTTTGAGGAAAAATGCAAGGATGTAAGATAAGCCTAATTATGATGCATGAAAGGTACATTGCAATGCAAACATGTATAACGCGAGTCAGTTTAGAGTCATGAGGAGGACCGAGTAGTCAGTTTAGGGTCATGAGAAGGACTGACGAGCCAGTTTAGGGTTGTGAGGAGAATCGCGGAGTCAATTTAAGGTTGAGGAGGACCGACAAGTCAGTTTAGGGCCGTGAGAATGACCGACGAGTCTATTTAGGATCATGAGAAGGACCGAAGAGTCAGTTTAGGGTCATGAGTAGGACCGACGAGTCAGTTTAGGGTCATGAAGATGACCAATGAGTCAGT
>JAUMHN010443880.1:0-11222 GCA_032360265.1 Heliamphora ciliata
CTGAACACAATTAATCAATCACTTCGGGATTAAGAGTTCGTGCAATACATGATAATACGAGATGTGGATCAATTCATTTTGTCAGTATAGAATCGATCATCCCGTTGATCCCGCTCAATACACTTTAAGTGTACTAACACATCGAGCTCGAACATCAAATTCCCAAAACCTGAATTAGATCCGTTCAACCTAGCCAAGACCAGCTACTCTAACGATGTACTAAAATCATACCAATGGAATGTCCGGGTCCATTACGATTGTGAGCCTACCTGTATAATCTGTCAGAACCTTTGACCCGATCTTTCGTGCAGCATGTACCTAGTCAAATACTGGATAGAATATATGGACCATGCATTCATACATCACAAATGTAAATATGAAATCATAAATACAAAACCATCTGAAATGCTTCTCATTAATATGCCATGGATCCAGAATAAAATACATAAAAGCATGACTTTTCAGTATACATTCCCAACAAGGGAAATATCCAGGGTGCGACAGGTGCCCCAGCTGCTTCATCTGTACAGAGGCGACAGGCTCCGCAGCAGCCTAAGGCCCAGACTTTTAGGTTTGCGAAGGGAGGTGCTTCGGCGCAGTCGGTGAGGGAACCATCGATTCAGGGTTATGGTGGGCAGACCAGGCTGCTATAAGCCAGGGCTTATGTTCTTGCTGATCTTGGTGCTTCCAAGGCACCAGTTAGACCTAATGCGGCAGCTACTCCAGCCATGATCAGAGGTACTCTTCTAGTCTTTAGATCATGGGCCAGTGTTCTCATCGACACGGGAGCATCACATTCCTTTATCTCTTCTGCTTTTGCATCTGCATTGGGATTACAGATAGACCCGTTGGGTAGTGTATTGAGTGTAAAGACCCATGTCATTGGAAATGTGGTGTTGAGTACAATTTGCAGATCTTGTGAGTTAGGAGTCGCCGGTCGTTGTTTAGAATTTGATTTTATCATTCTAGATATGACCATGTTTGATGTCATCCTAGGGATAGATTGGCTGAATATCTACCGTGCCTTTATAGATTGTGAGCGACGGAGAGTGTGGATCTGTAGGCTAGAGGGTGACTGCTTCTACTTTGTAGGTGATCGGGATGAGGGCTTGATGTCTATGCCTGGTGTCACTCGGGTTCGAGGAGATTTGAGTTTTCTCTTTTTTACGCTCAGGTTGGATGAGCCGGTTGGGGTTCGAGGAGTGTTATCCCCTGTGGTCTGTGAGTACCCATATGTCTTTCTTGTTGATTTGATTGAGTTACCACCGAGTCGAGATGTGGAGTTCTCTATTAATCTTGTTCCAAGAGCGGCTCCCATCTCCATGCCATCATATCGCTTTGCATTGGCTGAGTTGAAAGAACTCAAGGTGCAGTTGCAGGAGTTGCTAGACAAGGGGTTTGTGCAGTCGAGTACGTCGCCGTGGGGAGCTCCAGCTATTTTTGCGAAGAAAAAGGATGGTTCATTAAGGTTGTGTATAGATTACAAGAAGTTGAACCAGGTAACGGTGAAGAACAGGTATCCAATGCCGAGGATCGATGACTTGTTTGATCAGTTACGGGAGTCCCATTGCTTTTCAAAGATTGACTTGAGGTCAAGGTATCACTAGTTGAGGATTAGGGACGAGAATATAGCGAAGACCCCTTTTCGAACTCGTTATGGTCACTATGAGTTTCTGGTTATGCCGTTTGGTCTAACGAACGCTCCAGCTACATTTATGGGTTTGATGAACCGTATCTTCCACCCTTATCTGGACAGTTTTGTGGTCGTGTTCGTGGACGATATTCTGATTTATTCGCCCACGAGGGAGATGCACGAGGAGCATCTCCATGTTATTTTGCAGCTTCTGAGAGAATATTGCTTGAATACAAAGTTCGAGAAGTGCGAGTTCTGGATGACAGAGGTGAGATTCCTTGGACACGTGGTGTCAAAGGATGGGGTATCAGTGGACTCAACGAAGACTGATGCAGTGATGGATTGGTAGCAACCAAAGAACGTCTTTGAGATCCGCAATTTCCTTGGTTTGGCAGGTTATTATCGGTAGTTTTTCAAGGACTTTTCTAGATTGGCAGCGCCTATGACGCGTCTGACGCGGAAGAAAGTTATGTTCGTGTGGAACGAGTCCTGTGAGTCAGCTTTCCAGGAGCTGAAAAGGAGATTGACCAGTGTGCCAGTGTTGATTATCCCAAAGCGAGGTCTGGGGTATACAGTGTATTGTGATGCGTCACACGACGGTTTGGGTTGTGTATTGATGCAAGGAGGTAAGGTTGTAGCCTACGGCTCACGAGAGTTAAAGACACACGAGAATAACTACCCTACGCATGATCTGGAGTTGGCAGCCGTGGTTTTCGCTTTGAAGACATGGCGACATTATCTATATGGTGAGTACTTCGAGGTCTTCTCTGATCACAAGAGCCTAAAATACTTATTTTCACAAAAGGACTTGAATCTTCGCCAGCGACGATGGATGGAGTTATTGGGAGACTACGACTTTGATTTACAGTACCACCTGGGAAAGGCAAATGTCGTAGCTGACGCGCTCAGTAGGAGATCTTATAGCTCGTTAGCTTTTATGGTTATACGAGAATGGGACATGCTTGGAGACGTTGGAGAGTTTGATTTGTGTCTTATGGAGATAGAGGAAGGTGCAACCTTGTATTTGGTAGCTTCACAGCCTACATTAGTTGCACACGTGTTAGAGGCTCAACGAACCGACCAGGAGGCTCAAATGATACAGGACCACATTGCTAGTGAGAAGGACACAGCAGGATGGATAGTGGGTTCAGATCAGAGTCTAAGGTTGTCATGGCGGTTGTTTATGCTAGGGTCGTGCCGTGCTGAGGTGCTACATGAGTTTCATCACTCACATCTTGTAGTGTATCCGGGAGGCACGAAGATGTATCATGACTTGCGTCATCAGTTCTGGTGGACCAGAATGAAGAGAGATGTGACTCAATTTTTTCTCGATGCCTTACTTGTCAGCAAGTAAAGGTGGAACACCAGAGACCAGCAAGATTGTTGTAGTCGTTACCTATATCTGAATGGAAGTGGGAGAATATCATGATGGATTTCGTATCAGGACTTCCTCGATCGCCGGCGGGACATGATGCTGTTTGGGTTGTGATTGATAGGTTAACAAAGTCTGCGCCCTTCCTCCCTATTCGAGTGAGAGATCCAGTGGACAGATTGAGCAGATTGTACATCTGGGAGATAGTTCGATTACTTGGAATACCCGTGACTATCGTTTCTGACCAAGACCCGCGCTTTACATCGCGCTTTTGGTAGAGTCTTCAGGAGGCTTTGGGGACGAGCTTAACTTTTAGTACAGCTTTTCATCTTCAGACCGACGGTCAGTTTGAGAGAACCATTCAGATTTTAGAGGACATGCTGAGAGCCTACGTGCTTAATTTTTGGGATTCTTGGGAGGATCATCTATCATTAGCAGAGTTTGCATACAACAATAGTTACCAGTTCAGCATTGGAATGGCACCGTATGAGGCTCTATATGGTAGGTCGTGTAGATCGCCTGTTTATGGGACAAAGGTGGGTGAGACCAGTGTTTTGGGACCCGACTTAGTACGGGAGACGATCGATAAGATTACAGTGGTTCGTCAGCGTCTGGTGACAGCTCAGAGCCGCCAGAAGAGTTATGCAGATTAGAGGAGAAGACCTTTGGAGTTTGCCGTGGGAGATCACGTGTTTCTGAAGGTCTCGCCACATAGAGGGTTGATGAGGTTTGGCTGTCGCGGGAGGCTATCACCACGTTTTATTGGACCCTTCGAGATCCTGGAGAGGATTGGGGTGGTAGCATTCCATCTGGCCTTACTGCCTCAGTTAGCATCTATGCACAGCGTCATTCACGTTTCGATGCTTCGGAGGTACGAGCTTGATCCTTCACATGTGTTAGATTGGGCTGAGCTACGGGTTGATGAGGATGTCACGTATGAGGAACGTCCTATGAAGATTCTAGACACGAAGGAGCAAGTGTTGCGGGAGAAAACGATTGCTTATGTCAAAGTTCAGTGGCTTCATCACAGGGTTGAGGAAGCGACTTGGGAGCTTGAGTTTGTGGTGCGTGCCAGATACCTAGACCTGTTTACTTCGTGACCTTGTAGAGAATTTCGAGGGCAAAATTCCTTAAAGGGGGGAGAGTTGTGAGACCATATACCATTTTATTTTTGATATATATAAATGATGATGTGTATTCCTTCATGTTATATATCATCGATGCATGATTTATGTTTTAGAGTTGTAGAACAGCATATAGATGTGTTTTACGCTTTCTCGGACCTTGTTTAGGCTTGTTTGGTTGTCCTTAGAATGCAAAACCCGAGACCAAAAATAGTAGGGAGTTCGATCGACTGAACTGTGGCAGTTCACTTTTTTCGAGGAGCTTCAGTCGACTAAAGTGGCCTCTTCAGTCGACTGAACTGCCTCTTTGCCGAGCCTATATGTATTCCAAGGGCTGGAATGTTTGGAGAAAAGCTTCTTTCTTCATTTTCTCTACCTTCTCTCTACATATTTGGGTTGTTTGAGCCTAGTTTTTGACGATCAGCTTGTGGATCCCTTCTATTCACGCTGCTAGCTTCGTGTTCGATCGATCAAATTCATGTTCCGATGTGATTCGAATTTTGAGGCTTTGAGTTTTGACTCGCCAAGGTAGGATTCTAGACCCTACTGCTGTATTAGGGTGCTATATGTAATTCTATACTTTTTTATCGGTAGAAAATGTATCAAATGTCATATTTTCTATTTAAGCCTCGTTTTTCTAATAAAAAGCATGTTGTTCGCATTTCTTGGCTTATAGTGCTTGATGACATGTGGTAATATGATTTTCAAAGGGTTTTCTTGGAAACGGTAATTTTTTTGAAAATATTAACATTTTATGTTTTGGAAGTTTGGAGCTCGCTTTCGGGGTTGAGACTCAATTTTTTTAATGTTTTGTTAAAAACAAAAAAAAATAATTTTAAAAATATTTTATTTGATCTCTATGTCAATGGATGGATTTATATACATGTATCATGTATTGTTTTTGAGATGATGTTTTCGTAGTTAAGTTACAGTACTATTTTTAGAAGATTATCTAGATGTACTGGGATGACGTGTATTTGGTACGAGTTACCCTCGGTGTAAGTCTGAAAACGTGCGTAGCGTAGGTGCTCTATACCTTCGGGTTAATCCCTATAAATTGAGTTGGTTGGGAGCTTTGTACCCTTGGGTGGTTGCCCGTAAATTAAGAGATTCGTTATGGTGCTGCGTATTGAACTTGTCATTATCTAGCGAGTCTTGAATGGCTGGGGTCTAGGGTAATGGACATGAGTCTATAGTTGTTACCTATGTCTCCTTGTGATAGAGTTGGTACATAAGATCATATTCTTCTTTTTTTTCACGATGGTACATTCCCTGAGGGAAAAATGTTTGATTATTGTTTTTCTTTAACTGTGGTTGGTTAATTGCATTATTTGCAACACATGATTTTAAGGATGAAAATGGGATTTTATGTTAATAAAACCGTTTTGGGAGACTGGTGTAGCCTGATGGGAAAACTTGTGGGTTTTGGATAGAAAACCTTTTGGGTTTTTTGGTTGAGTTTGCTCCCACTCTACATGATTGCATATTTCTTTCTTTACAGCTTTATTGTCTGTTTCTATTTGATTTTGGCTCACTGGTGGAATTTTTTGTATAAAATATTTTTCAGGTGATGTTGTGGATGATGATCTTGAGTAGATCTGGTGATACCCGTGCTGACGGATGACGGAAGACTGTAATAGTTTTCCTTTTTGGTATGCTTATTCCTAAAGGTAAGTTTTCTACGCCATAAGGCGATATACTGTATGCATGTTGGAACTGTATGCCCTTGTTTATGAGAGATATCTTTTGTTGGGTATTCTATTATTTTCAACAGGCAATTTTGAATATATAAAAATCTATTTTTATAAAAATTCGGTGTTTGGTGGATTTTCACGTGACCGTGGATTTTGGGGCATGACATAAGTGCATTATTAAAACAATTAACACATTATTAAGTTGTAATTGTCAAAATATGTTAGCACTAATTAATGTTTTAATAAAAGAAAGAAAATACCAAATGTGTCAAGTGTGAATGTAAAGAAGTTAATGACTACATAATAAACAAATTACATAAGAAAATTACATGAGACAATTTAAATAATAAACAAAATAAATTACATAAACAAAAGAAACATGCAAATTGAAATCGAAAGTTAACCCGATCACTCCAAAAGAGAGAGAATGGAGTTAGAAGGATCGGGGATCCAAACGAGTTACCTAGATTATGAGGGGAATCCTCAAGTCGGGAATGTACTTCGATGAGCCAATTCTCGGGTGGTGATCCAAGCAAGGCTTCAATTAGGCTTCAAAGATTCGGATCTCTGTATTTCGGCAAGCCTTCGGCGTCTGGCGTTGGGATTTAGGGGTGATTTTGAAAAATGCTCAAAAATAAAGAATTCAAAAAATGTTTAGAAAAATCTTTTAATACCTTGAAAACCAAATTTTGAAAACTCTTTTTTGTTGAAAATAGAGTCGCCATTTAGTTTTTAAAAAAAATAAAGAAAAATTGAATTAGCAACTGATCTTTAAAACGTTAACTAGAGAAAGAGGGTTTGGAGGCTAAGATACGAATCGAAAAAGGTGTTAGGCACCCCGTTCGCCCAACCATAAGATTGGCCTCTACTAATCATCATTAATTCTTTAATATGATTTCTCAAATACATGCAAATAAAAAAAATAGAGTCAAAAAGAAAATATTCAAAATCAAATATGAAAAATACATAAAATATGTATATAGCAATCAAAAATAAATAAGTGTCAAAAGAAAAATTCTAAATCCTATGACATGCAATTTGTAACTAAAGCATACATGGTACACACCCTCATGCAATTTCATTAACATAATTCTAAACTATCATGTTTCAAATGAAATAACAAAATAAGTTAAAGAATGCCAAAATTACCTAAACATGGATTGCTACAAAATACACCAAACAATTGTGAAGTAAAGTGATCAAATCCTAAACTAATATGTACAATATGCATGTTGTCAAATTATATAAAAGCATATGCAAAGCATGTAAAAAGTCTTATGTTAAAAACTAACTGAAATAATAAAATCTAATAACAAATATTTTGTGTATTAATAATCAAATATTTACAGTTTTAATTTGAAGAAGCAAGGAATAAAAGAAAGCTTAAAAAAGATTAGTTAAGCCAAAAATAAAATGCTAAAAAAATGTTTATTTAAACTACTTAAAAGAACAATATTTACATTTTATGTTTTTAACCAAAATAAAGAAAAATAATAGAAATGCGATAAACGAAAAAAATATTTAAAACAAATATTATACTACAATTTAGAAGAAAAATAAGAACTAATATAAAAGACTTTTTCGTGAATTTTTTAGGTTTAATTAAAAAAAAGCCAAGGAAAATAAGATAAATACTAAGAAAAGAAAATCAAGTTGATAAAAAAAAGAGAATAAAATGCTAGAGAGAAAAATTGTACTATTATTAAAATAAAATAAAAGCAAACAAAGGAAAGTTAAATTAATTCTAGTGAAAGAACTTTTAAACTAACATTAAAGAGAAAACAAAGAAAATATAACATTAGCATTAAAGAAAATAAAATGAATAATAAAATGAGATAAAATGCTATAGAAAAGAAAAAGAAGAGAAAATGAAAAATGAAAACTAGAACATTAAACTAAGATTACAAGAAAAAAATAAAAAAGAAATGACTAATGCATTGGAAGAAAACTATATTAGGTTAAAAGAAAATAAAACTATATTTATAAGAAAACGAGAGAAGAAAGTAAATGTTAAAAAAATTACATTACTATTAAATGAAAACTAAGAATTAAAATGGAGCATTCAATAAATGGTGTAAAAAAAGAAAATAAAATAAAACGCTAATAAACGGAAATTAGACTATTTAAAAGAAAATGAATGTAATTAATGCTAGAACATTAAATTAAAAGAAAAATAAAAGAAACAAAGTACTAATAAAGAAAGAACTAAATTAACATTAAGAGAAAATTAGCAATTAAATAGGTGCAATATTAACAATTACAACCATTTTCATGTAAATATTTTTATTATAACAATTAACAACATTATCAAGTTGTAATTGCTAGAGATATATTAGTACTATTTTAATGAATTAATTGAATTTAACAATGTATTAAAACAAAATAAAAATGAAATAGCCTATAAATGAAATTAACATTAAATAGCCTAACTACAATAAACAACAAACTACAAACTACATTATTTATATTAAATGAAATTGACTATAAATGAAATTGAAGAATTTGAAAATGAATATTAACCCGATCACCCCAAGAGAGGAAGTGAAGTTTAGAAAGATCGGGGATCCAAACGAGGTACCTAGAATGCTGGTGAATCCTCAAGTCAGTGGAATGAGCTCCAATTATCCAATCCTTGATCCAAGCAAGGCTTTAAGTAGGGGAGAGCAAAAACCCGATGGCCCGCTCAACCCGCCCGAAACCGACCCGAATTTATAGTGAATGGTCGAATTTTTTGCCTAAATGGGTCGAACGCGGGTGCTGAATTTAGACGTGGATCGGGTTCGGGTCGAAAGCGGGTTATGGTGACAAAAATCACTGAAAACCGACCAACCTGTGCACATTTTAATTGAGCATAACCCTAAACAGTCCCTCCAACATCCAAACCCTAAACGGCGCCTCCAACATCCAAATTCCCAAGTTTATCTCTCTCTCACTCTCTCTCTCTCTATATATATATATATATATATATATATATCATTTGCAAGTTCGACCGTAATCGATCACGATGCCTCCAACATCTAACCCCAATCGACGACCTGGCATCTCGTTTACGCTTTTACGGTTTACCTCACGCTGTGGCACGGTGCCTCCCTTTCATGGCCAAGGAGTCGCAGTTGCTAATTGACCCGACCAAATTCGACCGCGAAACCGATGATTTGCATCGGACGGTTTGGATGCAGTTGGCGGACAAAAATGGACACAAATTCCCTGAACCCGACACATTCGGTTTGGATAACGGTTTGGCTCCAAAACCGACCCGACCCGACCCGTGCTCACCCCTAGCTTTAAGGTAAACATCGGAGGCTCGGTATTTCAGAAGGATTTCGGCATCGAGGCTTGGAATGGCTCGACAATTCGGCAGAATTCCTCTCACTAAACCACTCTATATTTTTTTGTCCTTGAAAACGTATCAGAGATACGGT
Source organism: Heliamphora ciliata (assembly GCA_032360265.1). NCBI lineage: Eukaryota > Viridiplantae > Streptophyta > Magnoliopsida > Ericales > Sarraceniaceae > Heliamphora > Heliamphora ciliata. The sequence continues at coordinate 9,246 of JAUMHN010443880.1, forward strand.
ATTTATAGAGTTCCTCAACCAATGAGATGCCGCCACGTTTTAGGGACACGTCAGGCCATTTAGAGTTGGCGGTCGCCACAATGCATGTTGGCGGTTGCTATGTTTTTTGAAAGATTTCAAAAAGTTCTATGACGGTTGCCATGATGGTAGTTGGCGGTCGCCATAATGGGAGTTGGCGGTCGCCACTTTTGGCTAGGGTTTCCACAAAGTTCTATGGCGGTCGCCATGAAAAAAGTTGGCGGTTACCTTGGGCAGCAAGTTTCGAAAGTTCGACAAAGTTTTATTGGTTTGAAGATTTTGGGTTCAAATACCGAGCTTAGATCACTTCCCAAGGATTGAACTGAGACACTATTCCACCTGTTTTCATCATCGAATTTGCCTAAGATTGAGCGGGATCAAATTGGGGTGTCTATAGTTGCCCCTTTTTGATATAACTTGTGTAGCAATGCGTGATGCAAGTTATATCAAAGACCCAGAGACAATAACCATTTGACCAAGCTGACAATCTCAGGCCGAAAACACACAAACATGCATATGATGTTGGTCATACTAGAATTTTTATTGAGTTAACTACATACCCCTTTTGCTAGGGATCAGACCAGAACGTAGTTCATGGGACAAAATACAAGGATGTAAGATAAAAAAATATGATGCATGACAAGTATAGTGTAATGCAAACATGTATAATGCAAAAAAAATATCAATCAATTTTAGGTAGTTAAAAGATCGACGAGTCAGTTTAGGGTCATGAGGAGGACCGACGAGTTAGTTTAAGGTCATGAGGATAACCGAGTCAGTTTAGGGTCATGAGGAGGACCGACGAGTTAGTTTAAGGTCATGAGGATAACCGAGTCAGTTTAGGGTCATGAGAAGGACTGGCGAGTCAATTTAAGGTCATGAAGAGGATCAACGAGTCAGTTTAAGGTTATGAGGAGGATTGAGGAGTATGTTTAGGGTCATAAGGATGATCGACGAGTCAGTTTAAGATCATGAGGAGGACCGAGTCAGTTTAGGGTCATAAAGAGGACTGACGAGTCAGTTTAAGGTCATGAGGAGGACCGAGTGAATTTAAGGTCATGAGAAGGACCGAGAAGTCAGTTTAGGGTCATGAGGAGAACCGACGAGTCAGTTTAAGGTCATGAGGAGGACTGAGTCAGTTTAAGGTCATGAGTAGGACTGACGAGTTAGTTTAAGGTAATGAGGAGGATCAACGAGTCAGTTTAAGGTTACGAGGAGGACCGAGTCAATTTAGGGTCATGAGGAGGACCGACAAGTCAGTTTAAGGTCATGAGGAGGACCAACGAGTCAGTTTAAGACCATGAGGAGGACCGAGTCAGTTTAGAGTCATGAGGAGAACCGAGGAGTCGATTTAAGGTTATGAATGAGGAGGACCGAGTCAGTTTAGGGTCATGAGGAGAACCGAGGAGTCGGTTTAAGGTTATGAGGAGTACCAAGTCAGTTTAGGGTTATGAGCAGGACTGAATCAGTTTAGTGTCATGAGCAGGACCGATGAGTCAGTTTAAGGTCATGAGGAGGACAGAGTCAGTCTAGGATCATGAGAAGGACCGAGGAGTCAGTTTAAGGTCATGAGGAGGACCGAGTTAGACATCAAATTAATCAGTCGAGTTAAGATCTAAAAATTCGAAGCGTGGAAAAAAAATAATTAAAAGCCAAGTTGTAACTTAAAATTAAATTTATCGAGAAGGATAATCATGAATTATTAGGTCGAGTTAGGACCTAAAAGTTCGAAATGAGGTATGAGATCAATAGCCAAGTTATGGATTAGAATTAAATTTGCCGGCAAGGAAACGTTGCAAAAAGATAGAGTAACAAAACAAAAATTAAGAAAATCATTCTTTGAAGAAAAAAAAAACATACAAGGTTTTGAAATTATTATCTGCTAACAAAAAAAATTCTTGAAAATGCACCCAAAACAAAATAACTCACACGAAGTCAATATGTAAGAATAACACACAA
>JAUMHN010443891.1:0-11222 GCA_032360265.1 Heliamphora ciliata
GATTCTTATAAAATAAAAAATTAATTTTATTAAAATAAAATTAAATACTAAAAACATGATTTTTAGTATACCAACCCCAACAAGTCCATCCCTAGGCTACCGATCAGGTCGAAGTAACAAATTGGACCCTTGTCAAGATGATCAAGACGATCAAGACAAGGCTCGAGCAAGCAAAGGGTCTGTAGGTAGAAAAATTGCCGAGTATTCTATGGGCATGCCGAACGATCGCACGAACAGCCACAGGAAAAATACCATTCATGCTGGCCTTCAGGATTGAGGCAGTCATACCAGTCGAGATTGGTTTTCCTAGCACCTGAGTAATTCAATTCGAAGAGAAGAGAAATAAAGAGGGCTTGCGAGTAAGCCTTGACACTATTGACGAAGTATGAGTGCAAGCAGCTATTCGGGTGGCCGCCTACTAGCAAAGAATGAAAAGACATTATGACAAGAAGGTTAGAGGACGTGAGTTCAGTGTTGGGGATCTCATCTTAAGAAAGGTGACCCAGGCAACCAAATGTAGGAAACTAAATCCTAGGAAACTAAGATGGTGCGTACAAATCGAATCAAACGTGGCGCGGGGTGAAGATCATACAACAAAAAAAGTATACTGCATCGTTCCGTCCGAACGAATGGGGAAACCATTTGGACGGAATCCGTACGGGATAAACAATCTTGAACCGCCGAATAGGGATTATACTTACTCGATGCCACTGATTTGATCACGTTTCTATTCTTGAACTTGAATCCAAATATCAACACGGTTGTATTCTGGCAATATTTTCTCTGTTCAGATCTTCTACTATATTCCCAACTGCTGAAAAACATGAACTAAGTGTGGGCTTAGATCCTCCGTCCTCCCAACCCTGTCTAGCTACATCTCTTTTATTTGGTTCTCACGAATACGTGGAAAACCTAAAACACTGAATGTGATTCTCTTCTGGCGGCCAGAGTTATAACAACATATAAATAGGTTATAGCAGGGACCAGTGGAGTAATTATGAAATCTTACCTCAACCTAGAAATAATTTCATAAAAACATAAATTATAATTCAATCCATTAAAGAATTATAATTACACTCCCAGCCTTATTCTCAAAACTAATTATTCGAGCTCCTATTATTAAATGCTTATTATTCTTCCTATGCTAAGATTATAGATACTCATCGATTAAATTAAATTACTGACAAGTATATTTAATCGGCTTTTTTAAAAATTTGTTAACCCCTTCTGCTTAACTTATTTGACTGTCGAATTATGAAATTCACCTATATGGTTTAGCTCGATCAAAATTTATAAACTTCTTTAAGGAGTATCAACAATCCCAATCTTTCGGGACGTGAATTCTTTCAATAATTGATAGCCACCATATACTTCATACCATTATTCAACTTACCGGGATGATTGACCCATACAAGATCGCACCCTCTAATGAATCAAAACAAAGAATATTAAATATACGTAAATTATAATTATTTTAGAATTAAGAGTATAAGCACTCATAATAACCATGTGGTGTGAATTAATTTATATAATCAGTATAAAATTAATTATTCCAATGTGGTCATGTTCAATACACACAAAGTATACTAGCACAACGAGTCCGAACAATAGACGACACTATTATTTATTTCCTGTAACCAAGACAGGTCTACTAAAACTCTATGTTACAGTCGTACCGATAGTTTGTCCAATTCTATCTAAACTATGAACTAAAACTTATATTCTACAAGAACTTTTAATCTGGTCTTCCGTATATAAGCCGAACTCTGTACACCAAATTAAATACTATGTACAATAAAAGACACTTATACACAATATTAAATAAATAATAAAATACATACATTGCTCATAAAGATTCTCATTAAAATAAAAAAATAGTTTTTATAAATAAATAAAAATAATACCAAAAATCCAAATATGATTTTTAGAATACACCATAACAATCTCTCACTTATACTCAAAGTCATGTGGCCATACATCTTACTCCCATACCCTCTACATGACTATTAAAAGTCTTAGCTAGAAGCTCTTCGTAAAAAGATCTACAAGGTTGTCTTCTAATACAATCTTGATCACAGCTACATCACATCTCTACACGATCTCTCGTATCAGGTGATACTTATGCTCGATGTGCTTTCCTTTCTTGTAGGTCTTTGGTTCCTTCGAGTTGGCAACCGCTCCGCTATTATCACAATAAAGTGTAATAGTCGACTGTACTGAAGGCACCACATCTAGATCCAGAACGAAGTTCCTGAGCCAAACGGCCTCCTTGGTTACTTCAGTAGCTGCCACATACTCAGCCTCTATGGTAGAATCACCAATGTAAGATTACTTGATACTCCTCTAACTTATGACTCCACCTCCCAAGGTAAACACATATCCCGATGTAAACTTTTTAAAATCCATATCTAATTGAAAATTCGAGTCTGTATACCCCAAAGGTAATAGACCATCTACCTGTTAAACCAACATAGAATTCTTAATCCTTTTCAGGTACTTGATTATATGTTTTATCGTTGTTCAATGCTCTTGCCCTAGATTAGATTGATATCTACTAACCATACCAACGACAAAACAGATGTCGAGTCTAGTACACAACATAGCAAACATGAGACTTCCTACTATCGAACATAAGGAACTGCCTTTATCTTATCTATCTCATCAGGTGTATTAGGACATTAATTCTTAGATAGAGTGATTCCATGCCAAAAAGCGATAAATCCTCTCTATAAATCCTGTAAGCTAAAATGAGTAAAGACCGTATTGATATAACTAGCTTGTAATAAGCCCAACATCCTTTGCTTGTGATCTTGCCAAAATTTGATCCCAAGGATGTGACTAGCTTCTCCTAAGTCTTTCATATCAAACTGGCTAAATAACTTTACCTTCATGGAAGATAACACCCCCGCATCATTTTCGATGAACAAAATATCATCCTCGTAAAGTACTAAAAAATCACCACGCTTCCATCATACTTCTTGTACACACAAGACTCGTTAGGACATTGATCAAAATCATAAGACTTAATGGATTGATCAAATCAAGTTTTTCAAGACCTAGATGCCTACTTAAGTCCATAAATAGATCTCTTAAGCTTGCATAACATGTGCTCCTGGCCCTTTGCTATAAAATCGTGTAGTTGTACCATATAGATACACTCGTCTAGACTTCCATTAAGAAAAGCTATATCGAAATCCATTTGCTAAATTTTGTAATTGAAATGAGCTGCAATGGATAAGAGAATTCAAGCATATTTAAGAATGGCTATTGGTGAAAATGTCTCTTCATAATTGATCCATTCTTTCTGAGTGAACCCTTTAAGAACAAGCCTAGCTTTGAAGGTTTTCACCTTCCCATCTGCTCCTCTCTTTCTCTTATACGTCCACTTGCATCTGATAGATTTTATCCCATCGGGTGGTTCTTTAAGTTCCCAGACCTAATTGGAGTACATAGACTCCATCTCTAAACTCATAGCCCTTTGCTATAAAACTGTATATTTATCTTAAAGTGCACCATTGTAGTTGCAAGGTTCAGTATCTAGTTCTTTCGGGATCCTATCAAAAGACTCTCCTAAGAACATATACCGATCAAGTTGACGAACAATCTTTCCACTACGATGAGGCACTACCTATGTCTATATAGTAGCAGTGATACATTGTGCTGGTTCTGAACCCTGTGCACCATAATCCACATCCTGCCCTAGTTATGAAATCAGTATGTTGATGGTAGCATCAAGATCTGGTTCAGAATCTGCACTTGTCCTAATAATCTTCCCACTACGACGAGACAATAAGATACAAGAGACCTGTGGCACTAGTATTACCTCTTAGCTCTTTTATAACAATTTTACTTCTAGGCTTGTGGTTTATTACATAGTCCTCTTTCAAGAACTGGGCATTGGTACTGACAATAACCTTCTGGTCCTTTGGAGTATAAAATAAATCACCCTTCATTCCCCTAGGATACCCAACAAAGAAACAGACTTCTGTCCTCAGTTCTAACTTATTTGCGTTCTCTTTTAGCACATGCGTTGGGCACTCCTAAATCTAAATATGTCTTAAACTAAGCTTGTACCTGGTCCACATTTCTGTGGAAATAGAAGGTACTGACTGAGAAGGTACCAAGTTCAGAATATAAGCTATCGTTTCTAATACTAATCCCCAAAACGAATCAGGTAACTCTGAATAACTCATCATAGACCTTATTATTTCTGTAAGAGTCCTATTCTTTCTTTTCGCTACACCATTCTACTGTGGAGTATCCAGTGCAATCAACTGGGATGTAATTCCTGCATCTGATAAACAATTCCTAAACTCTCCAAGAGATACTCGTCACCACGGTCGGACCGATGGGTCTTGATATATTTATCCAGACGCTTTTCCGCTTCTATCTAAATTTTTTTGAATTTCTCAAAATATTTAGACTTACGGTGCATCAAGTAAATGTACGCATACCTTGAGTAATCAAAATACTCAAAACCTCCTCTAACCCGGTGCAGATTCTTTGATGGGTACGTGTGGAGGAAGCACTGGATATCCATTATTTTAAAAAAATATTCTTTTTCCTTTACAAAAAAAAAAGTCCAAGATTTTTTAGCATCCTTTTTGAAAAATAGAGTCGGCACTTGGTTTTTAAAAACAACTAAGAAAAACAAAAACAAGGCTGCAGGTCTTTGAAAAACGTAACTAGAGAAAAAGAGAGTTCAGAGGCTAGGGTACGAAAATGAAAGGTGTTAGGCACTCTTTTTGCCCAACAGTAAGATTAGCCTTTACTTTGTCAATGTTTATTCTTGTTGTAAACTTTTTAAAAGTAACATATACGGAATAGGAGGTTGAAGAGAGTTCAGACAAAAAAAATAACAAAACAAAAATCTGATTATAATCCTAGGGTAATGCAACTGGTTATTATTTCTAGATATACCACACAAATTTTTTGAGCAAAACAAAGCGAAAAACACGTAAATAAGCGGTAAATGAACAAGTAAGATTATAAGGGTCATGTAATAATATTTATATCCCTTCCATGCTATAAACAAGTTGTACAAAACTAGTAGAAGAGACTTAAACACCATATTTAAGCTACTGATCATACACAAAACTTATAGCCATCGCAACAAATGTTGCGGCTATGAAAAATATAGTCACAAAACAGGCGATCGTGATATAAATAGGGTTACCGCAAGGAACAGAATAAAAATATCTCACGGCCATAACAAATTAGGATTGCGGCCATGGTTTTTAGGAGGTACAGAAAGGGTATATACATTGCACATGGCTTCAAAGAAGCTCAAATGAATAGGATATATAAGACAGAGACCATAACCTATTGGTTTCAGGCTAGATCTACCATCTTTATCCTCTATGTCGGTAATAACTATAAATAGAATACACCAAATACCAAAAATGAATAATAAATAGCTTAAAACACATTTATAGGCTACTAATCTCTTAACAACTGTACGGCCGTAACAAAGGGGGGGTGATGGCCGTGACAAACATGAAGGAAAAGAAGGCGCCCGTAACATTTACACAACCTTAAAATCATGCAAATATGAATGTACATAAAATTGAGACCATGACTCATTTGGACTAGGCCAGATCTACCGTTCATTACCCGACATAAAACTAAATAGAGATATAGAAAGAATAAAATGCTAAATAGAGCCATAGAAGGATGCACAAACTTAAAATAAATAGATAACAAGGGGTTTGAAAAGGGTTTTTGCACTTCTGGCCTTAAAATAATGTTACGGCCGTAACAACAGGATGTTGCGAGCGTCCATATAAAAAAGCATAAATGTACCGACACATATAAAAAAGACACGGTCATCACTGTGGGTTTAAAAGAACATGCAACTGTGATATAAGAAAGTTACGACTGTTATGTTCTAGAACCTCAATAAGCTTTTGATGTGTTCAGTGTGCTTGTGAGCATCGAAATAGGTCGTAAACAACTCTAAATATACAAAATGAATGATAAACAAGCTACAAAACAAATATTTACATTGAAATGAATGATAAGCAAGCAACAAAACAATGGAAACTTTATCTATGACACCCTCGGGGCAAGAAGATGAGAGTTTAAGAAGAGTTATGGGATCCTAAGGTTACCTCGTGTGAATATCCACCTCGAATAGCCCCTTGGTGGTGAGAATACGATACCCCAAAACCAATATACGTGCTCTAAGAATTTCTCCGAGAAAAGCAAGAACATAAATGAGGGCCGGACAGTATGGGACATATGGGAGAATATCGAATGGGGGGATATTTTGACAGCGTTTGGGCCTCCAAGTATGTTTCTCTCTTGTTTTTTCTTAGAATCGTCGCCTATTTATAGGCAAGACGAGCAACACAGACCCATTCTGGGATGCTGCCACTTATCCAAAAAGGGGTAATAGTGACAACAGCTACCTTTTTGCTTTTGTACAGTGCAGGCCATTACCTTTATGGTGTTGAAAAGGACAGCCATGACTTTTAAAAGTCTAGGCCTAGATAAAAAAGCAGCGGCTGTGAGAAAAAAAGTCACAAGTTGATTTAGGGTTTTCAAAAAAGGTTACGGCCGTGAGAGTAAGGACACGGCCTATTCTAGAGTTTTTAAAAATGTGGCAGCCGTGTGGATAGAGATGTCACGGCTTGAAAGTTTATTTTTTTGGGTCTTTGGATTTTAAGCCATATTCTTGTTTTTGCTTGCTTGGGGGGTATCCTTGAGCATGATTCTCGTACTTTTGTTATTAGCGTGCATTCGAGATGATTGCCTAAGATTCGTTTTAGTTAGATTGGAGTGTCTACAGTTATCCTTCTTTAGCAGAGCTTGCAGTAACTCATGGGGCAAGTAAATGTCAAAGCTGTAAAGATAAATTAATTGAACAAGCCGCTAATTTAGGTAGAAACAAAACATGTAAAAAAGCGTTGTCGGACTCGAATTTCCATCGAGCTTCCTACGTACCCCTATTGCAAGGGATTAAACCGATCGTAGTTCGTGGAGCATTGCATATGATGCAAATAGGCTAATCATAATGCATAATAGGTACAGTATAATGTAAATTGGTACAATGCAAGAAATATTTTACGGTCACAACACAGACCAAGAATACATAAATCATCTTTAGGTCGTGAAAGGATTAATGAGGTTAACGGCAGTTTAAGGTCATGTGGAGACCGATAAGTCAATTTAGGGCCATGAGGAGGACCGAATTCTTACGTGGTAAGTTTAAGGCTATGCATGGACTGATAAGTTAGTCTAAGGTCATGAAGAGGACTGAGAATGCTAGAAAAAATTTTAGGTTGTGTCGAGGACCGACAAGATAAATGGGCAACTTTTAGATCATGCGAGGACTAGCAAGTAGATTAAGGTCATGAGGAGGACCAAAGATGTTAGGAACGATTTTAGGTCGTGTCAAGCACTAAGGAGTCATTTTAAGGTCATGAGAAGGACCGGTGAGCTAAAATGGGCATTTTAAGGTCAAGCGAGAATCGACGAGTCAGTTTAAGGTCATGAGGAGGACCGAAGATTCTAGAAATTATTTTAGATCATGACGAGGACCAAGGAGTCAATTTAAGGTCATAAGAAGGATCGGTGAGGTAAAAGGAGAATTTTAAGATCATGCGAGGACCGATGAGCCAATTTAAGGTTATGAGGAGGATCAAAGATGTTAGGAACAATTTTTGGTCATGTCGAGGACTGATGAGTCAGTTTAAGGTCATGAGAAGGGCCGGTGAGATAAAAGAGGCATTTTAAGGTCATGCAAGGACCGACAAGTCAGTTTAAGGTCATGAGGAGGACAGAAGATGATAGGGAGAGTTTTAAGTCGTGTTGAGGACCGACAAGTCAGTTTACGGTCGTAAGGAGGACCGAAGATGCTAGGGACAATTTTATGTCGTGTTGAGGATCGAGAAGTCAGTTTAAGGTTATGAGAATGACCGAAAAGGCTAGGGACAATTTTAGGTCATGTCGAGGACTGATAAATCAGTTTAAGGTCATGAGGAGGAACAAAGACGCTAAGAAAAATTTTAGGTCATGTCGAGGACTGACGAGTCAGTTTAAGGTCATAAAGAGGACCAAATAGACTTAAAATAGTTTTAAGTTGTGACGAGAATCGACGAGTTAATTTAAGGTCATGAGGAGGACCGGAGAGATTAAGAACAGTTTTAGGTCATGTCGAGAACCGACGAGTCAGTTTAAGGCCATGAGAAGAACTGAAGATGCTAAAGAGAGTTTTAGGTCGTGTTAAGGACCGATAAGCCAGTTTAAGGTCATAAGTGTTAGGGTTAGTGTACTGAAAATTATATTTTTAGTATTTAATTTTATTTTAATAAAATTAATTTTTCATTTTATGAGAATCTTTATGAGTAATGTATGCATATCATTTCTTTGTTATGTATGGATGTCCAATATTCTGTATAGTATTTAATCTGGTGTATAGAGTACGGCTTACACACAGAAGATCAGATTTTAGGTTCTTTCAGAATATAAGTTTTATGTTCACAATTTAGATGGAAATAGACATACCGTCGGTACGACTGTAGTATAGAGTTTTAGTATCATCTATTATTTGGACTCTCTTTGCAAGTAAACTTTGTGTGTATTGAATGGGACATTTGGAGTAATTAATTTTATACTGACTATATAAATTAATTCACGCCTCAAGATTATTATGGATAGTACTTATCCTCTTAATCCTGAAATAATTATTGATTTGCGTATATTTAATATTCGTTGTTTTGATTCATTAGATGGTGTGATCTTATATGGGTCTATATTACTGGTGAGTTAAATAGAGATATTACTTATATGGCAAATATTAATTATTGATGAAATTCACGTCCCGAAAAATCGAGATTGACGATACCCCTTAAGGAAGTTTATAAGTTTTGACCGGGACAAGCCCTGCAAGTGGATTTGATTATCCGACGGTCAAATAAGTTAAGCAGAAGGGGTTAAGAAATATCAAAATGCTGATTAAATTAAATTGTCAATAATTAAATTTAATTGGCCGGTATCATAAATCTCAGCGTGGGGAGAAATGGTAAACATTTATTAACAGGAGCTCAATGCAAAAAGGTCTTGAGATTATCGGTCAGAGTGCAATTATAGTTCTGTAGTGGTGTAAACTATAATTCAGTGTTTTATGAAAATTGTAGAAACCGCTGCATCTTTCCATAATTGCAGAAACAGTTGGTAGGTATCTATGTTCCACTGGAAGTCTTACTCATAATTACTCCCAGGTCCCTACTGTAACCCTATATATATGCGGGTATGCTGAACCCATTTTGTATTGATATATCATAATTTGTCTTTCAAGACTAAATATATCTGTGTTCCGTCAATATGAGTTATCAACAGCTCGTAATCCACACTATATTCGAGGATCACGTAAAGAAATACAGTAGAAGATCTGACAGGAATTTCAACTCGAAATCAAATCAAAGTTGAAGAATCGATCGACAAAAGGTATTCTTCTAAATTAACTTTGGTTGCACGGATTTTATTTTTGATCGTTCGACGTCAAAAGTTTTTTCAGTAGCCTGTTTCGGTGTTTGCCCATCTAGTTAATTTTTCATTAATCGTTTGCAAAATCAAAGATTTTGGCAGTCTTGCCTCCAACAACTGGTATCAGCGTCGTTTTGTTTTTTGTTTACGGTTATATGAGCCGGGTAGTTTTAGAACTATTGCTAACTTTATTTTGCAGGCGTTCTAAATCTCGATTTTATGATCATCATTTATTTTCATGTTTGATTAAATGCGTGGATGATGATTTAATTTTTTATTCACGGGAGTTGCCATGATAGATTAATTTTTTTAGATCGAATATGAGCTTACGGGACATAGGTTTCAATCTAAAATATTTTATGTTCTTTATTTTTTGTTTCTAGTTTATTAGAAAGAAAAGATAAGAACAGCTATGGAAGAACGAATGCGGCGGCAACTAGCGATTTTAGCCATGGATAGTATTTTTATTGCTTTGTAATTTTTTTTTTCTTTCTCCAGAATTTTTTTTTAATAATAATTATAAAAAAGGGCAAAATAGCAGCGCCAAACGCTGCCTTAGGCAGCGGCGCAAAAGTTAAAACCAGGCTGACAGTTTCCAAACACAGCTTTAGGCTGCTGAAGAAGTTTTCAAAAAAAAAGCAAGCAGTTTTTTGTTCCAACGAAGCAAGTCCAGTTCAGTAGTGATTTCCAAGCAAACAGCCGGCGGTTTCCAACGCAGTAAGTCCAAAACATCGCCCAAACAAGTTGTTTCGGTAGTAGCGGTTTCATCCAAACAGTGCAGCAGAGCTTTTTTAAGCAAAGCAACAGTTTTGACCAGCCAAACGCTGCCTTAAGGCAGCAGGCACTTTCCCAGGCTGATTCACCAAACAAGGAGTTATTCCCAAGCAGGCTTCAGTGATCAAGCAAACCACAGCAAACCAACAAAGCAGTTTCCAAAACAGCAGCCTATTAAACAGGTGGTTTAATGTGCGGCAACTTTCAATCCCAAGCAAGCAGCTGATTTAGAAAAAGATTAGTGAAGTTTATCCTTTTCAATAGGAGACTGAAATTCTTTAGAGTATCAATTCGATCATAAAATCAGAATATATTTATCTTGTATTTAATTTATTTTTTATATTAACTGCATGAATGATAAATATTGATTTTATTTATCATGTTAATTTAATTAATTTAAAATTTTGGTTTTAATTAATATATTTTGTAATAAAAAATAAAATAAAATTTATTTTAATTAATTAATTTTAATTAAATAGAAAAACTTTAGATATTTTATTTTTTACAAAATATCACGTTTAAAGATGTTTTTTTAAATCGGATATTTTGGAAAAACGAAAAAATTAATTTTGAATTTTGAATTAATTAAATAGAAAAATGTTTAATAGAAATAAATTATTATTTTTCTAAAAATGTAGTACAGAAAATAAAATAAATAAACACATTTATTTACTATCTTAACTGAAAAGCTACGGAAAAAATTGTGCATTTATTAAATTTTATTTGTTACGTATTTAAACACAAAAAGATGGTTTGATAAATCAAAATCTTTAGAATCGTGTACACGGAAAGAAGTTTGATTCTTTCAGATCATGTGGCTTTCAAAATTAATAAATTTATTTTAATTAAATGGATTTTTATAACCCTCAAAAGTGTTTTTAAAAATCTAAGTGGGAGAGAGAATTTATTCATAGATAAATCCCGCGGTCTCCATCACCAGTTTGTAGGCGATACAATTA
>JAUMHN010443902.1:0-11221 GCA_032360265.1 Heliamphora ciliata
GGTAAAGAGAGATGAGGAACAAGAACTGGAGTTGCAGCAATAAATGTGAGCTTGATGATTTTTTAGATTGACTTGAACAATGAAACAGTAAATACAAATCTCCAACCTCTTAAATGCTGGGAAGTAACTCCTTATATAGGTTCTTATGAGTTCTAGATCGTTGGAGGTATGTGGGGGCAATAAATGCCAAAAATTCAACCGTTAAGATCTGTCGTATTTTGAATTTCCGTCTTTAGGGTCGACACAAATAGCTTTGGTGTAGACACAAAGTGTTTAGGGTAGGGTTCTACAAGTGGTTGGGTCAACACAAATCTTCTGAGGGGTCGACATAATTTCTGCACTTTACCTTCTAACGTTCTGGGATCGACACAAATGAATCTAGTGTCGACTCATTTGAAACTTCAGCATTCGAAGGAACAACTTTGTGTCGACTCAACTTGCCTTCGGTGTCGACACGAATTTCTGTAGAAAGTCTCGATACTTTTGTGTCGACACATTTGGTCTCTGGGGTCGATACCAAAATTCTGCAGACAATCTTGGTTGTATTGTGTCGACACGTTTGCTCTTGGGGTCGACACCAAAATTCTGCAGGCAGGCTCGGGACTTTTGGGTCGACACAACTTGTCTTGGGGTCAACACCAAAAATCTGCAGAAGGTCTCGGTTGTTTTGTGTCAACACAATTTTTATTTGTGTCGACCCAAACTTTCGGAAACCAAAAGTGAGAATCACTTTTGTGTCGACACAAATTATGTTTGTGTCGACTCAAAATGAGTCCTGCGCACTTCGGCACTTTTGTGTTAACACAAAACTAATTTGTGTCGACACTAACATTTTGATGCCTGAAGATCAACTTAAAAAATAGTTAGGGTGTCAAACCATTTGATCAATGGGTGTTGACACACTTGATATGCTTCAAGTATACTTTGCCTTAAAAGTGTTTGACTTAATTTTCAATTAAGATCAACACAAAATATTCTAATTAAAGGATGCTTAAGTGTTTACACAAGTTTGAGATAAAAGTCATTTCTTTTTGACTAAGGTGTCAACATTGATTGTTCAAAATATGTTAACACTTTTATTTTAGAAATATAAAATATTATTCATTTAAAACCATATATTATTAGAAAATGAATTATGAAAATTATCAAAATCATAATAAAAAGCCCTTGGACTAACAAAACTGTTAACAAAAAACTTATATTCTGCAAGAACTTAAAATTTAATATTCTTTGTGTAACCTGTACTCTACACCAGATTAAATACTGTACAGAATATTAGACATCTATGCATAATATTAAGAAAATAATATACATACATTACTCATAAAGATTCTTATAAAATAAAAAATTAATTTTATTAAAATAAATTTAAATACTAAAAATATGATTTTTAGTATACCAACCCTAACAATTAATGCATGTATAAATAATTGTGCACTCTTTTGGAAGGAAAATGTAAACCTTAATAAGTGTCCAAAGTGTAAGACATCCAGATACAAAATAAATTGTGGTAGAGGAAAGAAAATTGCCTAGAAGGTCTTGCGTTACTTCCTAATGACACTAAGGTTAGGAAGATTATACATGTCAAGAAAAATAGCTAATGATATGAGATGGCACAAGGATAAACGTGTTGAAGATGAAACATTGAGACATCTAGTAGATAGTAACGAGTGGAAGGAATTCGATTTGCAACATGCTAGTTTTGCCCTAGAGTCCCCTAATGTGAGGCTTGGGTTAGCCACTGATGGGTTTAACCCTTTTGGGAATACGAACAAGTCCTATAGTATGTTGGAGGCAAACTGTCAAGATCATTGATTTGTAAATAATTTTTAAAAAAAATAAAATTGGACGGGTAATCGCCGAAATAGGCTCCAGATAAAATTTTTTTGATGTCGAACGATCAAAATAAAAATCCGCGCCACCACAGTTAATTCAGATGAATACCTTTTGGTCGATTCTTTAATTACAAATTTTTATTTTCTGAGTTGAAACTCCGGTCAGACCTTCTATTGTATTTTTAATGTGATTTTCGAACATAGTGTGAGCTACGATCCATCGAGAATTGAAACCGGCAAAATATGGACAACCTTAGTCTTTGAGGACAACTTATGAATTTGGTTCAGCCTACCCGCATATTTATAGGGTTACAGCAGGGACCTGTAGAGTAATTATGACATAGACTTTTAGTGTAACTCAGATACCTATCCAGCAGTTTTCACAAATATGCAAACCTCTCAACGATTTAGGTAATTATGAAAACCTTGCAGTAGTTTCTGCAATTTTCATAAAACACAAAATTACAATTCATACCACTAAAGAACTATAACTGCACTCTTAACCATAATCTCAAGACTAATTTGCATTGAGCTCTTGTTATTAAATGTTTAACTCATCTCTCCACGTTAAGATTTTTATACCCGCCAATTAAATTTAATTACTGACAATTTAATATAATTGGCATTTTAAATTTTCTTAAATCTTTTCGCTTAATTTATTTGACCGCCGAATAATCAAATCCACTTACAGGGTTTGGCCCAGTCAAAACTTATAAACTTTCTTAAGAGAGATCGTCAATCCCGAACAATCGAGATGTGAATTCTGTTAATAATTAATATTCACCATATAATTAATACCGCTATCCAACTCATCGAGACTATAGACTCATATAAGATCGCATCCTCTAATGAATCAAATTAACGAATATTAAATATATGTAAATAATAATTATTTCAAGATTAAGAGCATATGAACTCATAATAATCTTGATATGTGAATTAATTTATATAGTCAGTATAAAATTAATTATCCCAATATGGTCCTGTTTAATACACACAAAGTGTACTAGCACAGTATGTCGGAACAATAGACGACGCTATTATCTGTTCCCCGTAACCAAAACAGGCCTACTAAAACTCTGTACTATAGTCGTAACGATGGTTTGTCCAATTCTATCTAAACTGTGAACAAAAACTTATATTCTATAAGAACTTATAATCGGGTCTTCTGTGTACAACCCGTACTCTACACATTAGATTAAATATTATACAGAATAAAAGACAGCTATGCATAACATTAAAAGAAATGATATTGCATATATCGCTCATTAATTTTATTAAAATAAAATTAAATAATAAAACTAAATAAAATTCATAATTTTCAATATACAACCCTCACAATCTCACTTATACTCAAAACTATGTTGTCATACATCTGACTCTCATGCCGTCTACATGACTATCGAAAGTCCTAGCTGGTAAGCTCTTTATAAAATGATCTGCAAGGTTGTCTCCTGATGCAATCTTGGTCACAATAACATCACATATCTGTACAATTTCTTTTATCATGTGATACTTACGCTCAATGTGCTTTTCTTTTTTGTGGACTCTTGGCTCCTTTGAGTTTGCAATCGCTCCGCTATCATCATAATAAAGTGTAATAGCCGACTGAACTGAAGGCACCACAACTAGATCTAACAGGAAGTTCTTGAGATAAACGACCTCCTTGGCTACTTCAGAAGCTACCACGTACTCGGCTTCCATCGTGGAATCAGCAATACAGGACTACTTTATACTCCTCTAACTAATAGCTCCACCTCCTAAGATAAACACATATCCTAAGATAGACTTTTGAGAATATTTGACTGATTGAAAATTTAAGTCTGTGTACTCTATAGGTACTAGACTGTCTGCTTGGTAAATTAACATATAATCCCTAGTCATTTTTAAATACTTGATTATATTCTTTATCACAGTCCAATACTCCTTCATTAGATTAGACTGATATCTGCTAACCATGCCAACGATAAAGTAGATGTCGGATTTGGTACAAAGCATAACATACATTAGATTTCCTACTGCCGAAGCATAAGGAACCACCTTCATCTTCTCTATCTCATCAGGTGTCTTAAGAGACTTATCCTTGGATAGAGTGATTTTATGCCTGAAAGGTTGAAACCATTTCTTGGAATCCTGCATACTAAAACGAGTAAGGATATCATCGATATACTTTGCTTGTGATAAGCCTAACATCTTTTATTTTCAATCTCGCAAAAGCTTTATCCTAAGAATGTGATTGGCTTCTCCCAAGTCCTTCATATCGAACTGCCTAGATAACCATACTTTTTATCGAAGATAACACCCCCACATTATTTTCGATGAACAAGCTATCATCTACATAAAGTACTAGAAAGACTATCACGCTTCCATCACGCTTCTTGTACACGTAGGACTCATCTGGACTCTGATTAAAATCATAAGATTTTATGGCTTGATCAAATTGAGTATTCCATGACTTTGATGCCTGCTTAAATCCATAAATATATATCTTAAGCTTGCACAACATGTGCTCCTGGCCCATTGCTATGAAATCGTCTAGTTGTACCATATAGACATACTCGCCAAGATTTTCGTTAAGGAAAGCTGTCTTGACATTCATTTGTCAAATTTTATAATCGAAATGAGCCGCAGTAGATAAGAGAATCTAGATAGACTTAAGCATGGCTATTGGTGAAAATATTTTCTCATGATCGATCCCTTCTTTCTGAGTGAACCCTTTTGCAACAAGTCTAACTTTGAAGATTTTAATCTTTCCATCTGTTTCACTCTTTTTCTTATAGATCCACTTACATCTGATGGATTTTATTTCTTCAGGTGGTTCTACGAGTTCTCATACCTGATTAGAATACAGAGATTCCATCTCTGAATTCATTGCTTTTCACTACTAAAAAAAGGGTTTTTGCGTCGAGCGCATTCCGTCGCAAAAGGTCAGTTAGCCATCGCAAAAGTGTGACAACTCAAAAATTTTAGATCCATCTAGAGCGAAAAATAAAATACTAGGCAACAGAAAGGTATAATTTTATTCGAATATTTCTCAAAAAAGTAAAATTAAACAAAAATTTAATTACATCATTGTTCTGGCAGCGAAAAATAAAAAATAATTGAAACCAAAAAAATGCTGATAGTAAAGAGTCTAGAGGCTAGGTTCACATGAACCAGGGCTCTATATGTTCTTCTATGTTCTCCTCTACGACGTTATCCTGCACTTTCATAACCTGGTATTTAAATCACCAGGGCAATATAAAATGAAACCATGAGTTCGAAGAATTCAATAGACTCATCACAAGTGAAGCATACATCGATAGTTAATCATATCAACAGGTAGCAACAAATAAATAATAGATATATCAAAATACATCGTGATTTAATTAATTACTAATAACTCCAACTAGAATTATCCTGGAACACTACCCAAACATATCCTCCTCCTCATCATCAATATCAAATTTAATACGCGAGAAGTTTCTACGGTTCCAGCTAGATAATATCCTAGAATAATAATAAGACCCAGCCTACGGTCTGTTTTTGTCAGATAATCATCCTAGAATTTCAACCGAGAACGCATCTGTGTCTGTTTAATAAGTTATCCTAAAATATATACTGACCCAGCTTACGGCGAGTGTCTACTACGTAACTTATCAAAAACCTAAACTCCGTTGGATATTATCAAAGTTCGAACATCGGCCCAGCCTACGGTAGTGCACCTTGATAATATTTATCACCACAACAAATCACGACATACAACTAACCCCTCGTAATTACCCCGTTACGATTACTAGCATGCGAAGTTTATTTATGCAACCCTCCCGATAAACATATTCTCAATAGTTAAAATTATGCTAAAATCGATAATCAATTTGCGATACGAATCATGCTTTAACAAAAAATGATAACTTAGCATGTGATCATCAATAACAACATGAGATATCTAAATATGCATGAATCGATAAATAATAATCTTATAATCAAATAAAATGTGTCAAGTGTCAGTTTGAATCCGAGTTTCATATTTACATAACTTTTTTTTTAAACAACATGATCTCTCTGGAAAAAAAAAATTAAAATGCAAAACTTAATTGTTGGTTTAATTTTGTTTAAACGATTTAAAACACTTTTTTTTTTAAAATTTAACTTTTTCTACGAAACCTGATTAAAGTTTGACTAATTGATTAATTATTTTTTAATGACATGAACCCTCTTAATTTCAGAATATTTATCATAAATATTCAAAAAAAAAATCAGCAACTATATCATTATAGGATTTATCGAAGTAATTAAATAACGGCGCAAAACTAGTGATTTGGTTTTTTTTTTTGGTTTTCGATTAATTGTTTATATTAAAAGCAATCCCTTAATATTATAATATTCATCATACGTATTAGCATACAGTAACTAATTGCAACTAAAATCAAAAGAAGCGAATAATATTGATGCGTTGCGAAACTAGTGATTTCGGTTATCTTTTTCGTTTTTCTACGACGGCACAACGATAACGGCTTCGGTTTAAGATGAATGCTTTAGACTCTTTCTTAATTCTACAAATTCAAAGGCATATTCTCCTCTCTCTTTCTAAAAAAAAAATGAACGGTTGGAGAATGAAAAGAAAATGGAACGTCAGAATAATCGAATATTATTTGTAGCGATCAATAAAATAAACGTAGGTTTAGATCTTACCGATTGAAAAACGAAACCGTTGATTATCAAAAATCCAAAACCAGGAGTACGCCACTAAAAATATCACGATGATCCGATTTCGTTTAACTCTTGATCCATGCAAAAACACAGGCTAATTTTCTCCCCCGAAACCCTTCCCAGCGGCGCACTGTTATGATGATTTTTTTCCTAAGCTACTGATGCGGTTCCCAGCGGCGCACTGATTTCTAATTAGTCCCTTCCAACCCTAATGGTATATATATATATATAGAGAGAGAGAGAGAGAGAGAGAGAGAGAGAGATTTTATATATTTAAATATAATCATTTTACTTATTTATTTCCTAATTCTTTTATCTTCCAAAAAAAAATTATAGCCTTCTAAAAGTTATTTCTTTCCACAAGAGATTATTACCTTCTAAAAAAATTATTATACTATTAAATTATTTATATATCTTATTTATTATTATGTTTAAACAATATTTGATTTATTAAAATAATATTTCTCAAAAGCTCGGGTCGTTACAATATAATCTTTTCAAAAGAATTTCGACCTCGAAATTCACACGGCAAAAAAGTGCGAGTAGGTCACACGCATGGTATGCTAGGGTTGGTATACTGAAAATTATATTTTTAATATTTAATTTTATTTTAATAAAATTAATTTTTTATTTTATGAGAATCTTTATGAGTAATATATACATATCATATCTTTGTTATGCATGGATGTCCAATATTGTATATAGTATTTAATTTGGTGTGTAGAGTATGGTCTGCACATAGAAGATCAGATTTTAGGTTCTTGTAAAATATAAATTTTTTGTTCACAGTTCAAATGGAAATTGACATATCATCAGTACGACTGTGGCATAGAGTTTTAGTAGGCCTGCCTTGGTTACGGGGAACAGATAATAGCGTCGTTTATTATTCCGACTCTTTGTACCAGTACACTTTGTGTGTATTGAACGGGACACTTGGTGTAATTAATTTTGTACTAACTATGTAAATTAATACACACCTCAAGGTTATTATGAATAGTGCTTATCCTCTTAATCATGAAATAATTATTGATTTGCGTATATTTAATATTCGTTGTTTTGATTCATTAGAGGGTGCGATCTTATATGGATCTATATTTTCGATGAGTTGGATAGCGATATTATTTATATGGCAAATATTAATTATTGACGAAATCTACGTTCCGAATGATCGGGATTGACGATACCCCCTTAAGAATGCTTATAAGTTTTGATCGGGCCAAACCCTACAGGTGAATTTGAATATTGGGCGGTCAAATTTCTTAAGCCGTAGGGTTTAAGGAATATCAAGATGCCGATTAAATTAAATTGTCAGTAATTAAATTTGATTAGCGGGTATCGGGAATCTTAATATGGGGAGAAATGATAAGCATTTAATAACAGGAGCTCAATGCAAGAAGGTCTTGAGATTATGGGTCCGAGTGCAATTATAGTTCTTTAGTGGTGTGAACTGTAATTCAGTATTTTATAGAAATTATAGAAATCGCTGCGTCTTTTCATAATTGCAGAAATCGCTAGTAGGTATCTGTATTCCACTAGAAATCTTACTCATAATTACTCTCTAGGTCCCTGTTGTAACCCTATACATATGCGGGTAGGTTGAACCAGTATGATATCTCATATATCATATATTATATTTTGTCTTTCAAGACTAAAATATATCGAGGTTCTGCCGGTACGAATTTTCGATAGTCCGTAACTCACACTACGTTCGAGAATCGCATACAGGAATACAGTAGAAGATCTGACAAGAGCTTCAATTAGGAATCAAGTCATAGTTGAAGATTAGATCGACAAAAGGTATTCTTCTAAATTAACTTTGGTTGGACGGATTTTATTTTGATCGTTCGTCGTCAAAAGTTTTATCTGGAGCTCATTTCGGCGTTTGCCCGTCCAGTTAATTTTTTACCAAAAATCGTTTACAAAAACAATAATTTTGTCAGTATTACCTCCAACAAATTGATATCAGAGCCATTTTGTTTTTTGTTTACGGTTATCGGGGTCAAATAGATTTAGAACTGTTACTAATTTTGTTTTGTAGGCGTACTAATTCTGATTTTATGATCATCCTTTATTTTTATATTTCTTTGAATGCGTTTATGATAATTTAATTATTCTTTTTAATCACGGGGGGTTGACCGTTATAGATTAATTGATTGTGAACTCTACGGAAACATATGATTAATGTAAATATTATTACTTTTCGGTTTCTATTTTTTTTTTATGTTATCAAAATAAAATTTAAAAAATAAAAAGAACGAAGAACAGTCAAAGAACACGGTTTTGGATCATGGTTTTGGAAATCATGGATTAAGGATGAAGAACAAGTGGAAGAACAAAGGCGGCGACAACCGGCGGTAGTTCCGGCATTTGCTTTGCAGTTTTTATTCACTCCAATTTTTTTTGGATTTTATAAAAAGAAAAAAAGAAAAAGCAAACAGCCACAGCAGCCATGTAGCGCTGTAGCAGTAGCCCAACAGTTTGGCACAAATCCCAAGCAAGTTTGGCGCCAGTTTCTAAGCAGCGCCCAAACAGTCGGCCAATGGCAGCAGGCGCTTCCCAGCACTGTTTCAGTGCAAAAGCTAAGCAGAAAAATCAAAAACCGAACACAGCAAGCGCTATTTGCCAAACTGAAGCAGGAACGCCCAAAAGCCAGCAGTGGTTTTCAATAAAAATCGCCGGTTTCCAAATATACACAGGGGCTGCAAGCAAACCGAAGCGCACAACAGTGTTCGGCGCAAGGCAAACAGTCTAGGCGCAGCACCCAGCACAAGCGGCGGGTTCCGAAAGCCAATCACAGCAGCGGCAATTCCCAAGCTTTCCCAAACAATCAGCCGCAGCAGTCTCCAATCCAAAAAGCTATTCTGGTTTCCCAAAAAAAAAAAAAAAATTCCCAAGCGGCGGCATGTTTGGAATAGGAGCGCAGCAGTGTTTTTAAAAAACACTGTTTTGGTTTCCAATACAAACGGTGCAATCCCAATCCCAAGCGGCAGCTTCCAGCAAAGCCAAATAGCACCAAGCTATTTCGGTGTAAAGCAACCAATCCGATCAAAGCTGTTTCAGCAGCAGTGTTAATCCAAACAAAACAGCTGATTTAAAAAATAATTTTGAAATTTATCCTTTTAAATTAGAGATTGAAACTCTTTAGAATTTTGATTTAATCATAAAATTATGATATATTTTTTTATTAACTGCGTGGATGATATATATTGGTTTTATTTATCCTATTAATTTAATTAATTTAAAATTTTAATTTTAATTAAAATATTTTATAATAAACAATAAAATTAAGTTTTTTTAATTAATTAATTTTAATTAAATAAATTTTTTTTAGATATTTTATTTGTTTACAAAATTCACGTTTAAAATGATTTTTTTAAATCGAATATCTTGAAAAATGTGAGAATTAATTCTGAATTTAGAATTAATTAAATAAAAAATGTTTAATTGAAATAAATTATTATTTTTCAAAAAATGTGAAACAAAAAATAAAATAAATAAATATATTTAATCACTACCTTAGCTAAAAAGTTAAAGGAAAAACTGTGCATTTATTAAATTTTATTTGTTACGCATTTAAACACGAAAAGATGGTTTGATAAATCAGAATCTTTAGAATCGTGTACACGGAAAGATGTTTGATTCTTTCATATCGTGTGACTTTTGAAATTATTAAATTTGTTTTAATTAAATGAATTTTTTTATAACCCTAAAAAATATTTTAAAAATCTAAGTGAGAAAATGAATTTATTCACAAATAAATCTCACGGTCTCCATCACCAGTTTGTAGGCAATGCAATTAAATCCAACGTGTCGGCAGTAAGATCTTCCTCCCCAACGGATAGATTAATTGCGGTATCGCCAGTACAAATCTCCTTTAGGGATAATTCTAAATAATTGTTAGTATAGATCACTTCTCCAACTGAAAAGTTCATTGCGAAGCGAATAATTTGGGATTAGATGATGGTTAACACTTTGTTGTATATAATAGTATTCTCTCCAACTGAGTCACTGCTATTATATACTAGATCGAAACTATGTCAGCTATTTAATTTTACTTGACATGGTCAGTTGTCTAGATAGTAAAATTAAAAGGAATTGGACTGTCTAGTCTTATGAAGGATAGTAGACGTCCTCCCAACGAGGCATGTTATTATCAGGTTACCAAGTTGCTGGCGAATTAATTTTAAAATGGTAAATAGAACCAAATTAAAATGAATTCACAATTTTGCTTATCATAATTAACCATTTTTTAATTATGTGATTTTCAAGATTAAAATAAATTTCAACCCACGCTTCTATACTCAAAGACAACAAACTTACAGAACCGAATTTTTTTAAGTGAAAATATAACTTGGATATAGTTTTAACTACAAATAGTATACCTTCAATACCAAGAAATGTGCTTGTTTCTAAAAAAAGTTCTTCCTCTGGGTCGAAAGACATGAAGAGGAAAAATGTTCAAAAATAGGGAGACACAATTTCTAGGGTAGTTAGTGGACCACATACTAGTGTGAAAAAGCCAAAAGGTAAATGTTTTCACTACAACCAGACTCGACACTGGAAAGAGCTATATCTAGTATATCTCAAAAGGCAAAATAAATAGGGTAATTTCTGTTAACTGGTTGTGGAAACATGTTTAGCGGTGTTATCTACCAGTACCTAGTGTGTAGATACGGGAGCCACTAATCATGTCT